>OMLC01009914.1:6734-23111 GCA_900302585.1 Regalecus glesne | reverse complement strand
CTCTTATTCCCCCTCTCAGCGGTACGTGTCGGAGAGCTAGGATGACACCAGCAGAGATAAACATTGGTGAGACAGACTATGACAAAGGGGCAGCGATAAAACCGTCTGAGAGCTGGCTTGTGTGTCACATGTTTATGGGAGAGGAAAGACTTGTACATCATTCTGGAATTATGTGCATGGAAATGCTCCATGTTGACACACCGGAGTCAGTGCCCGGAGATGAACAACAGACACAGAATGGAGGTTTTCCTTCTTCCCAGAGGAAAGACTGAATGTATATGTATGTAGACTATATAATGGTGTCTGGTCTAATTTTTGTATGACAGATAATTATAAGAAAGTCCATCCATCAATCCATCCGTCCATTGTCATCTGCTCATCTGAAGTCAGGTGGCTGCATCATGCGGGAGCCTATCCCAGCGCTCACTGGGTGAAAGGTGGGGCAACACCCTGGACAGGTCACCGTTCCATCTCAGGGCTTGAACACTTAGGGGTTCAGTTTCTTGTTCAAGGGCACCTCAACGGGCTTTTTGCAGGGACTGGGGATCAAACCACCGATCTTCTGATTAGTAGATGACGCTCCTACTTTTACATCAACTTGACATTCATTTTCTTTGATCTGCCAACCTCCGTAACAGGAGGGGTATTACCATGAAAGGATCAAAAAGAAAGGTAAAGAAAAAGGCCACATATTGACCTACATGTTGACTCGGGTAAGGTTGACCGTGGCTGCACTGATTCATTAGATTTAAGTGAACGCAGCTCATCATTAATTACCAAAGCACATTCATAACACTGTTAGCAGATGACACTCTTATTTCTTCGCGAGATTTTTTTTTCTAAACCCTGAATTACAGTTTCATCCATTGTAAGTCATTAATTTACAGGGGAAAAAAGTATAATTTTATGCATGTGTGTGTGGTACATACAGCATGAGTGTATGCCAGTCCATGTTCACCAACCAATCTGCCCATAGTGAAAAATGACAATGACATATTGGCAACCTAGCTCAGGATGTAGAGCAGTAATCTAGTAATTAAAGGATTGGTGGTTCGATCCCCTGTCCCTGCAGAAAGTATGTTGAAATGTCTTTATACAGACACTGAACACCTCATTGGTCAGGACAGTGGATGAAAACTAGCCTGGTGGCTAAATCTGGCATATTTACATTGTAATATTCATTAATATGCACTGTCCCTATAAAGGAAACTATTGTTATTGTTATTCTATAAGACTGAAAATCTTTTGCTGTTAATGTCTACATGTCCTAGCATGGTCTTCAGGCTCAAAGAGTTCAACATCACAGAAGCAAAAGTAACATTGAAAAATGTTTTTTATAAAAATACTAAAAACATTAAAAAATAATAAAAATTCTCGGAATTAAAAATTATTAACCAAATAGTCTTTGCTGTGTCATTAAATGCCAAGTGATTTTCAACTTCGCTTTTCTTCTGTGTATTGAAGTCGTCTGATCATTTGTGACACTTTTCTTTTCCCCCCTTAACTCTTTCACAGCCCTCTGCCTTACTCATCAGATATCCAAGATTATCCTAAACTAAGATGAAACACAAATATTGATATATGTTGGGATCTCTTAGGGCAAATATACTTAAAGAGGGCAAAGACAGTCACATGGCTTATATGACGCACTTAAATATAACAGTGCATGGCAAACATAACCTTTAAACCCCCCCCAAAATTCTTATCTCTATTACCATGGGACGAGTCGGACCAGAAAAGAGAAGCAAGAGAGGTGATGCAGTGGCTATCTGAATGTGTAATGTGAACCTCAATGAGAATGAGATCGTGAATACTAAGCTGGTTGATATGGCCAGGGAACGGGAAGTTTGGGGTTCCCAGCTGGAGCCGCGAACTTCATGACCCCACTTCAGATAAGCAGCTGACAATAGCGGGATGGATGGATGGATGGATGGATGGATGGATGGATGGATGGATGGATGGACAGACTGAGGAATACTCAGTATGATATCAATATGTCTCTATACCAGCTTCACATACAAATCCCCTGAAGGCATCATATTAGTTATAAATGTGAATGCAGTAAGACGGTTAGGGTCATAAATAAATCTCCAATTTCAATTCCTTTGAAAGAAAGACAGTAAAAAAGTGTACCATACAGTTATCTGTGATGAGACATTATCTTTAGTTGCCCTGGCGATTATCAATAGTGGTCTAACATGTATTTTCACATCGTGGATGAACTGTGCAGAGGTAAATTATCATCTCTTTTTTCATTTTTGCACAGGATTCTCAGAGGATGAGGTGCTTTCAATTAGGTTTCTGATGATGGCATGCTGGCTGAACAAAATATATAATATATAATATGAATATTAACAATAATAATGATAATAATCTTTAGAGGAAGGGTGTACACTAATGAAGATTTAGAATGTAAATACGCCAGATTTAGCCACCAGTCTAATTTCTCAATGTGGTCGCAAGCAATAAGCGGTTCAGTGTCCTGCTCAAGGACACTTCGACATGCTTCCTGAAAGAACCAGTGATCAAACCATTAGTCACACACCGACTAAATAACTGCACTATCTCTTAAGTTATGCCACCCGTGTGAAGGACATATATGCAGTTCATAAAAGGTATGATCTATTTGTCATCACATATTCCTCTCGAGTGGAACACGAGCTTGTCTTCTCCCTTTGCATGCACACTGTGTCACCTAACCACGCAAGGTGTTGCTATGCTGTCCCTCCTCCCATCCACATGGACAGATGGGCAAAAGCCATTCACTGCTCAGGCGACTTTATGGTTCAGCATCAGTGAAAATGACATTTTTTTTTCTTCCTTATCTTGTTTGAGAACCGTGTTGATAACACTCCACCTCTCCCTTAAGTCAACCCTATGTTAATTTGGCTGTGGTCTGCATAGCGGAACAGGACTGATCAGTTAGCGGCAGATCTGCTTTTATTAATCAGTCACATGCTAATTTAAAAATGGGATCAGCACTATGATAGAGAAACCTGTTATCAAGACCAAGAAGAGAGAAAAGATAGATGAACAAAGATGGATTGGTGAAGACTTTGTTGTTGTTTTTTTAATTGCATTTAATGATCTCCGCTTTTAGATCAATATCATCCTAGAATTTCCAATTATCAAATACAACATAGGAGGTAAAGTAAAATGCTTTGCATTGGTTAGAGAATGTGTCAGGCTTACCTCTGTCAGAGATCATGCATCTCACTGCATCACGTTAGAGAAGAAAATCCACCCAAAAGCTCTCACAGCTGTTCAACACGGAGGAGACTGAGAGGTGAGAGTCGGTTGCCTCCTTCCTCTCCTCCTTCTATTAGGAAAATAAATCTACTCAGGATCCCCTGGTCTGATGGTCTGAATCTCCGCCCCTCCATCCCATAATTTATTACTCATACCTACAACTGGCAGTTTGTCCACCGCAAGCCCATACGAGGTGATGCACAAAATAATGCTCAAATAGTCCACTGAAGCAAATAATAGCAATGATAATAAAACTGATAATAAAGAACAACTACAATAAGGACATTTTGAATCCCATTACAGTGATTTGCGAAACACTAAAGCACTGGTGCAGCAGAGTTCAGGAGGTAGGGCGGCCAACTAGCAGTTGGACGATTGGTGGTTCGATCCCCTGTCCCTGCAGAAGGTGGGTCAAAGTGTTCTTGAGCAAGAGAAGGAGCCCCCAACTGCTTAGGACAACAGATGAAAATGAGCCTGGTGGCTAAAACGGCTGCTTTTACTATTTTCAGCTAGCGGGTGTCAAACTAGCATTCTAGTACTCTTGGCTGCTGCCGTTGGGATGAAAGGACAGGGGCTGGCCAAGATCTTTGTCCCAGGATAGACCTGATCTAGCTCTCTGTTACCTATCCAGGAACTGGGGATTACATGCCACATGGGTAAAATCGCCTTCCATTGGCTTTGGCAGTGTTGCAGATTTCCCCATGGCTTGCAGCGTCTCTCATGTATATTGCGGGAAGATAGAGACGTGTGCCTTGGAGTTATCTAGCATGGCACAGTGACATTGTCTTGTTGACACTGAGCCGTACATCAGGAGCAATTGATACGGGCATTTTAAAGAGCTGCTGATACACATGGAATAGTTGCACAGCATTACATTTTTGCCTGTATACATGCATCTGCTGATGCTCTTGGACACTTCATCAGTGGTGCTCCTGGGATCTTTGGGTGTTTTGGGTCTTTCAGCATCATAGACCCTCCTCCACCCGGGGGCTGATCAGACCCCAGCTTGTGTTCAGATGACTAGCTTCTTATGACCCCATGGGGGGGATGGAGGGGGGGCGTCCTTTGAACCACAGCCGTCTTGAGGCTCTCCCGGCTCCATCAGTGATACTGCAGATGGCTCTCCTCTTCCTCCCTCCCTCCCTTGATGCCCAACTCAAATAAGGCTCTGACTAAAGAACGGGATGTGAATCCCCTGCATCCAAGCTCCATTGGGAGAAACTTCACTCTCCATCCGGCCTGCTGGTAGTCACTGACCGGACCTGTCTCCTTAGCGAGCTTACTTTAAAAGCTCTCCTCCAAGTGGTCCTCCCATGGTACTGTCAGCTCCAGTAGTGCTAGGTGTTTGGTGGACTAAGACACAGGACAACATCTGGTGGGAAGGTGGTGTCTACAATATTGTTGAGGAACTTCAGCTGCTGTTCAAAGTCCGCCAACAGCCGCCAGTCCTTTGCTGAGTTCAGGATGGCCACGGATGATCTTTTAGTGATGATCTTTTATCAACTTTATCCTGTTTTCTGATCCGGTGGTAATCCGTTTCCAGCGAGTCGGTCGATCACGGCACTTCATCTGACACGATGTGATATGACATAGCATGAACCATCCTAATTGTAAATGTGAATGGCAGCGGAAGGCTACTTTTGCTCCTTGCGCTAGTTTGACAGAGACGTCTGAGCAATTTTCGTATGTATAGTGCTGTTAATAGAAGCCATCACCGAGACGCTCAGTGTTACATGTACTGTCATCAGGAGATATGGAGTAATTCCTTGAAAGCAAGAAGGGAGAAAAGTAATTTTTGACATTGTTGAATCCTCCTCCCCCTATTTCTCTAGGATGATGAGGAAAATGTCCATCATGAAAGATCACAATGTTCCAGGAAAACATTTCTCTTGTAACACATACCCTGAAGGAAATACAGTAAATTATGTATTTTGCCTTGTACGAGTACACTAGATGAGCAAACAATAAAAGCCCTAAAGGGCCCCTGGTAGACACGTCTCTCAGGTTCTCACATGTAAGTCTTGTTTACAAAGAGAGAGCCTTGAATTGTGAGAAATGCAGAACATTGAGGGTGGAAACGTGATGTTCTGTATCCAGACTCTCACATTCTGAAAAATAACGTTCGAGTATTTACACGAAGATAGAGGATGTCTTAAGGCTCTAAATATTACTCAGAAAATTAACCATGAATTGGTGATCTTTTTTTCTTCTCTTCATTCTCTTTGGCTTTTTGTTTTGCATAAATAGCAAAAGTCACTTTACCCAGCCAGTCTTGGGCTGGGACAAAATATTGCTTTTTCGATTCATATGTTCTGGAAGTTGCACATTGAAAAAAGACAAAATACAACAACCCCAAAACAACAACTTTGCAACTTTGCTCACCTCATGTCTCCATCTTCGGCTAAAACACATCACACATGTCAACATAAGCCACACCGAGAAACACGCTCCAACCTAACATCTAAATCTAAAATCTCAAACTAATCTACAAGAGAATTCCCTCCACTCATCATCGGCTGTTTCTCTGAGGTTGGGTTGTGGGCTCATACTGGGGTCATACTGGAGTCTATGCCAGCACTCATTGGCCGAAGGGTGGGGAAACACTGGATGGGCCACCATTCCCATGCAGGTCTTTAGCAGTTGAGGGATTCCGTGTTGCTCAAGGACACTTTGACACGTTTCTTATATCTTCCAGTTCCATCAGAATTCTGAGATCCCCTCTCAGTCTTTTATCCTGTGTACACAAGATCCTCCTCTGTGTCTCTCTCTGAGGTTTCTTCCTATTTTTTCTCCCTGTTAAAGGTTAAGGGAGTTATTCCTTATCTGAAAAGAGGCTCTAAGGACACGATGTTCTGTTACTACAAAGCCCACTGAGGCAAAACTTTTGATTTGTGATAATGGGCTGTACAAATAAAACTGACTTGACTTCCTCTTCTTCTTGAGTTTATTCTAACCTCAGAGAAAAATAAGGTAGACTTTTAAGCGTTAAAATAAATCATGACAAAAAGATCCTCTCGGGTAGTGCAAACTGTGATGCTGCTTTGTTTTGCACGAGAAGAGAAGTCTGGAGGAGAGGAGTCTGAAGCCCGGCTGAGTCATTTGAATATCAGTCCTGTTCTCCACGCATGACCACAGCATCGTACGAAAAAAAAATGTATTAAGTGTGGTCCAAGAAAATAAAACATCCCAAAAAAAACCAAAGGTGTTGTTGAGATCGAGTACTTGAGACACTGATCATGGAAAACAGAAATGTCCACTGAATAATCTATGTGTTGTTTGTCCTATGATGCCAAGGATGTGAAATTAATCTTAAATAATGGACTAAATAATATACTCCAGTCTAACATAATAGGGTCTGGATTCAACATCTAAGAAAACAAAGCATCTTGAAATGCCATCATTTCCCAGCAGGGCTGAAGGCGATCTCTCTCTGGAGTTTCTCCCAGTCTCCCTCTTCGGAAAATACTAAGCTGATTATATTTTTTGGGATGGGTAAAAAACCTACAAACTGTTATTGCCAGGGGAACTCATATATTTCTTGCATCAACTTTCACTTGCAGAGGAAAATAAAATTCCTTGTTATCACCTCCAGTTGGACAAATGCTGAATTATTCATAGGGAGGCGACAGCTGGTTCTCCTGAGATTAGTATGTCTAATTGTTCATCCAGTTTTCTGCTTGAATGCAGCAGCATGGCTGACTGAGCTCCATTATCCTGGATGTTTTTTTTTGTTGTTTTTTTATAATGAGGAAAAGGAGGGAAGAAAGAAGACAAGACACTCAGAAACTACTTATGAAACTCATCAAACTTTTTACACGTCCAATCGAATGGCAGCCTAATGGTTAATTCAGACGTGCATCTTAGGGGAAATTGGAGAGAAAATGGAACAAATTGGGTTGGCTTGTTTTGCTTCTTCGGAGACTCTCATGAGAATTTCAGTTTCTCAACTGGACCCCGTGACCTACATGGATCCTTATCTCATATTATTCATGCTGGGGGATGCAGTAGCTCAGCAGTAGAGCCCGTGCCTTGGGAAACGACGAGCCAAAGAAAGTGCCCATCGCAGGGCATCAGAATGGGCATTCGGCCATAATCCTCCAAGCTCCATCTAAGGCTAGGCGTGGGTACTAATTGGGACGCGTAAAATGGACCTTCCTCTTCTCATACTAATCTGCACTGAAAGCCACTTTGCCCAGTTTCTTTCACTTCTAATGTATGCTCGTCACCATCTCAGCATCATTGGTGAGGCATCAAGGCTAAGAACGGGTCTTACTGATAAAGGTTATTGTGTGGAAGTAAAGCTCATCCATCCATCATCAAACACTTATCCTAAGTCAGGTCACAAAGTGATCAGCTCCGGCAGGAGACCCCAAACCTCCTTCTCCTGGCCACATCCACCAGCTCTGACTGGGGGCCCTGAGGTGGTCCCAGGGTGGAGATATAATCCCTCCACCTGGTCCTCAGTCTACCCCGTGGCCTCCTCCCAGCTGGAGGTGTCTGGAACACCTCACTAGGGAGGAGACCAGGTGACCTCCTGACTAGATGCTGAACCTCCTCCACTGACTCCTCTCTAGGTAGAGGAGCAGAGGCTCTACTCTGAGACCCTTATGGTGACTGAACCTCTCCCCCTGTCTCTGAGGGAGACACCAGACACCCTGCTGAGAAAACCGTTTCTGGTGGCTTATTGAAGATTAAAATACACTAGTTTGAAATACCCAAATATAATCTTGAATATGTAAAATAAAAGCTGATTTATATTCATCTCTCTGAAGCTGTTGTAAACGATTGTTGTGACAGCTTTTGTTTTTCTTGCGTCTACCTTTTTATGCTCATTCGGCAGTTTTTCATCCGTTCACTCTCGTCAATGAATTCTCTTAACGATTTCAAAATGGGGAGTCTGTGTAGGTCCCACAGTGTAATAGTTCCCACTGCCCACCAGAAAGCCCACTCAGCCTGTTATCAATCAGTGCCACAATCCTCTTTTTTTCCCACAATAGCAGAACTATCAACTCTGAGAGCTGTGCCATGAAACTGATTTTGCTCTTCCCTGCAGCCACCCTAGAGCAGTTTACTCTGAAGACACACCGATGGTGAATGAACTGACAACAAGTGGACACGCTGTCATCCATCAAACGCACCGTCTGCGGTACACAGGAAGGCATGCTGGTTCCCCTGCCTGTACAGGCACAGCAACCAAAGGAGTTTCCTGAGAGAAATCGTATCGATTCCAATTGTATTTTCCACACGGGTCAAAGGCTCGCAGATGGTGTCAGTGGACACTAGTGAAACCAGTGGACTTTCATTATCGAGGAAATTGAGAGAGTGCATGGTAAATAAGGTTTGCAAGCGAAGGTTAAGTAATGCCTAAAATAATACAATCAAAGCAAGACGTTCAATTCATCATTGGACACACTTCCTGATGGACGAATGGAATTTGAAATTGGCAATTTTGTTTCAATAACTGACCCTTCCTCTGGGGGATGGAGAAAAGCTGGGATGGATACATCCACATTAGGGTGTATCCAAGAGGAAAGGACCATAAACGAAAACTAAATGGAAAGATAGCCTGTGGCATGCTATTCTTGACAGGCCTTGGCCTTGACAACAAGATAATACTTCTATTGGTTGTTGTAAATACTGAGCGAGTAGTATTCATTTGCTAGACGAAGACGTAATTGGTTTTTTTTTCCATTAGTTCTCTGGTCTACTTCTCAAGGAGCAAAGATCTGTCAGCTCGGGGTAAATTTTACTCATATTTCAACAAAAAAATACACAACTACTGTTTTTTTTCCAATTTTTAACTATGGCGCCCGTCTTGTATGTTAAAGGTTAAATGGTGAGGCATTTCATAAGTGCCATCATTAGACACATGTCTTGAACTCAGCCACAAAACGGTCTACGGGGAAAATGAACCTTTACAGTCGCATCACATTGAAAACCGCGGACATTGGAAAGCTGCTTTTTCACCTTTTAGATGAATGTGTCGCCCCAGAACACCCATTAAAGGAAAACATTAAACAGAAATGCCATCACGATTAGCTACAGTTCTATGGCGGATATACATCATTTACTATCATCCCATAAATCAGGCATCATGGTCAAATCACAGACCTCAATACAGCCAAGCATCCCCAGCTGGAACTATCACTTGAACAAATGGTGCCCCCTGGGAGGAAGATGCCAAACAGAAGAGATCATCTACCAAGCAACAGCAGTAAGAAGAGACAATAATTAAAAATGCTTTCATATCGGACAAGGTAGATGTCGCGGGTTCGAACTCACCAAAGGGCATCAGGAGGAACATTTGGCTTTAAATCCTCATGCTCCATCCACATGCATTTCCACCTCTCCTCTAATCATAAAGCTGAACTGTTTTTTATTTTAAATGGAAAAATAAATCCCGCCATTTAGAAATATTTCAGATAGTGAAAGACTATGATAATGGTGGCCTAGCAGGGATTTAATTTGAATCTAAGATTGGAGTATTCATTTGAAGTGGATAAAAGCATCCTCCACACAGCCTTGTTTTCTGTGGTTTTCTGTACCAAACTGATTATTCTAGAAACGTGGAGGGTTGGCATTTTTGTTGAGATGTGAGTTTGAGATTTCTAAAGAGCTTATTAAAATGCCATATTTCCATAAACAAATATGGGATTACTGGAAAATGATATTTACTCATAATTTCACACTATATGGCCCCACCTTGTGGATCCATAGCACCATTGCGATTATAGAAAGAGGTCATGAAAAATAAAAAGAGTGAACAACCCCCATATGCTGTTGTTGATTTGATGGATGATCTTGGACATTTCATACAGTTCATTTCATCTACTGCAAACCAGGACACTTTGAGCCATTCTTCACATATCATGTAAATCCATTATGAATCTGTTCTCCTCTCTCTCTTGTGTTCCTTATATTGTCTTTTACTCTCTACGCAGAACATCCACTGGATGCTTGTCTGTCTTGGATGAGAGACCCCTCCTCTGCTACTCTCTCTAAGGCTTCTTCCGAGGGTTTCTCCGCTGAAGGCTTTTTTTTAAGGGGGTTGTGATTCATCTGATGTGAAGGTCTAAGGACAGGACGTTGTGTTACTGTAAAGCCCTCTGAGGGACAATTGCAATTTGTGATGACGGGCTGTACAAATAAAACTGACCTGACTTGACTTGACTCGATGACTTGACCTCCAAATGTATACTGAAATGAGAAGAAACACCCACAAAGCTTCAGAAAACTCTAAATAAAACGTATACTCAGCAAATTGCTTGACTCAGGCAATCTTTAATGACAAAATCTTCATCAATTTTCCAATGAAAAGGGGGGAAACAAAAGCAAACACAGGACAATACCCGGTGCTATGCTAGAGCAGTCGGAGGGAACTGCCTTTCATTTCTTATTTGCATTGGTCACTGCCCTCGACTTACTACCTTTTATATCTCAGTTCTGCATAATGCAAACCATCTCTATCAAAATACAGATAGGATTCATGTCCAACTTCACCGGTCGATCAATGCATTCTTGATCTAGCTCCGCAGAACAACAGAAAAGCTCAAATCCAACACAGTTCGTTCCACCGTTGCAGATACAAACACAGGCAGAAGGAGCCTCGTGGCACATCAAAACTGCAGCATCTCTGCGGCTAAACTGCGTACAATGAAACCGAAGCGAACCAAGTGGATGACAGTGAGGCACATGGTTGACAGAGATTAATCCTCCAGGTTTCAACTGGAGCCCAGTCACTGTTGGCAGTTATAGAGAATGGTGGAGAGGATATGAAAAGAAGAGAGACAATGGAAGATACTGTGGGAAGACCTTGGACACATAATGAGAGGTCCGTTTTACGTCTCATGATCAGTCTACACAGTGTGTGGGGGGTGGACATGGACTTGGATGGGGTTTAGGAGATTAAGGCCAGATGCCTCTCCTGACACCGCATAGTGAGTTTGAACCCACAGCCTCTGGCTCGTCCGTTCCTGAAGCGTGCACTCCACCAGTGAGCTTAATTGTGCACCCTGCTCATCCTGCTCATCTCATGTCCTACTCGGACATTTTAATACCGTAAAAATATCTTGAACATTATTTGGAACTCTGGTGATTTCCTTTAGAGATGGAGCACCGAATGGAGCTTTTCAACCCTCCTGTGGAAGAACCTTACTTACTACCAGATCTTACTCACATGCTAGCAACGTACCTGCATTCATGATGTACTAGAACATCATTTAGTCAACTAGAAGTTGCCAATTGGTGATGTACCAAAAGGGATGCTCAACACGTGACTGTGTCTAATGCCTTCTGCCAGTCCATGTTTAGAGCAACCTCAGACTGAATAGGGTCTAACCCTTCTTCTGTGATGGAGGCCGTCTGTCTGCATGTTGGTCAGACTTCAGCAGACGCGAACTCGATGGAAAAAGTCTTGAAGTAAAGCTGTTTCTATGCATTGTTCAGTGAACAGCACTAAAATTACCCTTCGGTCTTAATTCTGTCTAAATCTGAGAGAACGTTTAATCAAGCTAAAGTACATCTTCATTTTCCTACTAAATGTGATTTTGCATTTTCTCTCGGTGAAAGCTGAATTTTGAATTCAATACCTTTGATTACATTAGTACAAGCGTTATCATTTCCATGACATTGAAATGATGCTATCATTATTATCATGACTGTTAGAGGACAGCACAACAGCCTCACTGGGTCCTGGCTTCAATCATAGACCTTCCATGTTTGTCTTTTCTTCTGGTGGTTTCTCTTCTTTCTTCGGTTCCTCCGATGGTCCAAAAACAGGAATTTCAAATGGAACTGGAGACTCTGCCCAGAGGTATGAATGGTGTATGTTGCCCCACCACATTCTTCATATGTCTTGCAGTTCCATTATATTTCTGTTATCCTCTCTTGGTGGTGTATTCTGTAGCTAGTGTCTTACTCTGTGCACACAACATCCACTGCATGTCTGTCCATTTTCAGAGAGAGATCCTCCTCTGTTGCTCTCCCTGAGGTTTCTTCCTTTTTTCCCCCTGTTAAAGGATTTTTTTTAAGGGAATTGTTCCTTATCTGATGTGAGGGTCTAAGGATAGGATGCTGTGTTACGGTAAAGCCCACCAAGGCCATTTTCTAATTTGTAATAATGGCCTATACAAATAAAATTGGCTTGACTTGACTAGGGTGTCTCCCTGTCTATTGCCCAGAGACGAAGATAAACTCCAACCAATTGCAACCCAAAACTAGATGAAGCAGGTAGAATATGAACAGTGAATACTGATACGACTGCTATTAAAAATGATGATAATAATAATAATATCAATATAAAGATGAAAGCACTGAAGGTTCTCATTCTTAGATATTCAGCTCCAACAGTAAGAGCCCATTAAGAGCCCGATAATGCCCGAATCACGTCGGCCAATTTACGGACATGTGAAGTGCTAAGTATAAATGCAAAAAAGGACCAATCTATAATAGCTCCATATGACCCAGGAGGCTTAAGTTACACAGGAAGGCTGAACTCAACACACGAGACTGAACAGAAAGCTGTACGATTCCAGATCCTGCAGTGCTGTCATCCAAGACCCAACAACAAAATACTGTCTATACATGTGCATCAAGGGCGTGGACAGTCTGCCTGCAGTCTACAGCTCAGCTCATTGACTTCCAGTCGTCACTTTGAAAATGTTCATTCGGATGAGGAGGTGAACAGATTTGACTTTTGTAATTTGCTTGAACGAGACACTGAACCTCCAACCTCCAACCACTTGGGACAGCAGATGAAGATGTTTCCGGTGGTTAATTCTGGCGTATTTGCATTCTAAAGGTTCGTTAATATGCACTGTTAGAGGCTATAATTGTGATTATCATTATGATTAGCATTATGATTATCATTTTTTCCTTCTTCTAACTCTTCCACCTTTTCTAGCAGGCGAAGCCAAACATTACGGTGCTTGTGAACTGGGATGACCTGGATGGCGACTCTTTTCATAATCACAAATGAATCCTTGTCAATAAACCATCGGTGGTGTAAAATAAATAAGAAACGATAAAGTAATTGTATGTATAAGAATGAACAAGATGGCTACTTTCAAAGGCATGCTCACATTATGGGGTAACATAGCCAACTTGCTAAATTTGGTTGAAGGATTTCCAGTATCAGAAGCTGGGCTACAGCAGTAGGTGGCACAATCTCAGGTCAATATCATGTCTCATCTAGACAAGTTCTCCCCTGTTAGCGGGTTATAAAAGGGGCGGGGGTTGAGTGTAGCAGGGGAGTTTGGCTTGGTTTAATGTTGCACCCCTGTTAGAAAACCCACCCTGTGAAACAAGTGACACCCAATAGTACTGGAGGAAAGAGGACTGACCTTATTCATTCCTTGAAAAGCTTATACAAACGAGGGAGGGAGATCGGGGGCAAGGGGATTATCTACAGACAGTCAGAGAGAGACTGGTGGGGTGGGGGGTGGGGGTAATGCATTCCTCCTGAGAACAAGTCATATCTCAGGGCCAAAGAGGCAGGTACAAGAGGGGGCAGGGGGAGGAGAAAAGGGAGAGAGAAAGCGTGAAACTTGGAGGAGAGATGGGTATTCTTCTCCTGACAGCAAATCTCCCCCCAACAAGTCATGGCCACCGCTTCTCAGGCACTTCTTCAGTTTCTGGTTTAGAAAGAGCTTGCAGGTGGTGTGGTCAACCTCTTCCCAATGTAGACTCTGTTCACAATACATCAACAAGGACAGAAATCAGTAGGCGGGTAGCATCCCGGGCGTCACGATCGGATATCTCAACACAAGACACATTACTGAGGAAGGTTCTCTGCCGAGTCTAGTGTCACAACGAGTTATATCTTGATGTAGATTGTGGACGAAACAAGACGTGCCTATTCCGGCCGGGCTTCGGTGACTGACACCACCGTTTAGACACACAAACAAGACCCAGGCCCAGTGACCTCTTGACCACAGCCAAACACTGGGTCAACAGTCAAATCTTGAGGCCTGCAGCTCCTATGGGCCTTTATTGCTTAGATAGATGCTTGAAGTCCACATGTAGCAAAACAAAGGTCGTGTTATAGACTCCATGTGAACAGATGAAGGCCTTTTGTTAGCTGATAGGTGATGAATGTATGTGAGAGAAAGTCACTGAGTGTGGCCCACCCCGTTATATGGGAGTAGTGGGCAGATGCAGCGGTGTCAGTGCTCTGTGTGTCCACTCATGAGCATATTAAAGAGTGAAAATACTGCAAAAGCTTTTCATCCCACTTATCATTTCATCTCAGAGCGGAATCAGAGGATTGCCTCGGCGCATTGTCTTTAGAATTGTGAGTCGGACCCTAGCTGGTGTAGCTCTCTTACCCCAGTCCAAGAGCAAGGATGTGTGATATAAACAGTGAGGGGATGAAGACTTTCAGGAACTCTGCAGAAAAAAAGCCTCCTTTCTTCATCGCTCCAGTCTTCCTCATACTGAGCGTTACTGAACGTCGAGGGTGACGGAAGTGGAACTCCCTGAGGGGGGGGGGATGCTTTGGTTACCTCAAACAAATACAATTGGAAAGAGTGTATTTTGGTGGCATTGGTGCAGAGATATCTCAACTCACATTACCAGAGGAGGTTCAGACACACCACGTACAGACAGAGGGAAACACGGTTAGACACGCCTCAGTGGATCAGTGCTCAATACTTGAGAGGCCGTAGGGCAAACTGCTCTTGAAAATATGTCTAACTATTCAGGACTTTACCAGCAGTCAGGGGGGATTACAGGAGAGCAGAGGACACTCAGCCCAGGACACCATCACGGGCACAGTGGTGGAGAGATCGGACAATATCAGATAATTTCAGGGAGATAACATCCACAAAGTCCTGGCGTGGGCTAGCAACACCTACATTGTTGTTAAAAAGGCGCCAACGGTGTCTCTACGGCCTCGGGCGTCTAAAGAAAAGTGGCGCTTTTGGAATCCTCTCACCAAGATTCCAAGTGATGGTGATTAACAAGACTGTGGCACCATCTGTGCCATCACCCCGTTTGTGCACGGCTGAGGATCCTAGCCCATCTGTGATAACCACATGGGGATACGGGTTGAGATCTTGAGACTAAATGGTCCGCCTCAGCCTGACCATACTTGAGGGTTGTGGGATGTCCTCTCACTCCACAGACATACAGAAAGGAGATATTAGTTTGTGACTTTCACGGCTCTGTTCTTGTGCTGTCTCGGGTCCTACTGATGATGACCCTGCAGCCAAATCTGAAAAGAGCACAATGAATGGGGCCTCGGTGGAATAGTTATAGATGCCACGGTCAGCTAAGGGTCAAGTTCAAAGCTGAGGAATTCCAGCGGCTGACGGGTGCTACTAGAGACAGTCTGTCAAAATATAGTGAGACTAAGCCAAGTCATGTGTGATACCGGAGTAGCTGTGATGTTGATCACCTCAACCGGGCGCCCAAAACAAGATGGCCTTTCACATGATGGGGATGTCTTTGAAGCAGAGACTTACTTGGGGGGAATGTTTTCCGGTCGACTAGACCAGTCAGCAACCCAGTCAGCATCCTTCATCAAGATGTCCATGTCTCTCTCTTTATCCACGGCATCTTCCTCAGACTGACACACACAGAGACACAGACACAAACAGACACTTCAATTTAGGAATAATAGGTTATATACACATCACAAAAAAGACAAGTCAGTTCATCTGGACACAACGTTTTATGAAGAGAAACGTTGCATCACTCTTGATGTTGACATCTTCAGTCTGAGATGACTGCAGCATGTAGTTGTCCTTCACATGAATAAACTGCCTTGGTGGCAGCAGTATATATCACCATGGCAACAGACTGGTGAAGATGCTGCACACCGACTTACTTGGCTCTCTCTCCTGCT
The DNA here is from genome assembly GCA_900302585.1 of Regalecus glesne. Lineage (NCBI taxonomy): Eukaryota > Metazoa > Chordata > Actinopteri > Lampriformes > Regalecidae > Regalecus > Regalecus glesne. Next base: position 7,018 of record OMLC01009914.1, on the reverse strand, counting down.
ACTCACATCCACATCGAAGATGATCTGTCCATCATCTGGGGGAGTGTGGGGCCGGGGAGGACTGAGGATAGGATCAAATGACAAAACTAAACTTGATACAGACACGGTGAATCCATCAAACATTCATTCATCATGACTCCCTCTGCACATGCTGGGAATTTCCTCGTGCTCATCTCAAAAGCCTAAAAATCAGCTAAATCTAACAGAGCGTCGACCATGGCACTGGTAGGGAGATGGTCTCTTGTTCAAGGACACATCAACAGGGTAGATGGTAAGAGACTTTT
>OMLC01009885.1:3945-14276 GCA_900302585.1 Regalecus glesne | reverse complement strand
TGCATGCTTTTGAGTAGCACAAAGGGGCCACAGGGACATTCTAACGGGTGTAATCGAATGTGGCTCCACTGAGATGGTTTTTAAGTTGGGATTCAGGTTCCTTGTCTTGCTCACCCTTTTTTAAAGCAAAGCCTGAACCAACTTAAGCCAACCCACATTCTAACCCCATCAGTTGAGTCTAATATAGCTCGTCAGCATATCACAGCATGCCCGGAAAGAAAATAAATGAATGAGTAAATAAATAAATAAAGTTTCTCATTTTCTCAGATCCTCTGCATCAGCAAGGTATCTTAATTTACCTCACAATTAGCGGAACCTCATTTAATTAGTGCCAATTTAAAAAGAGAGGAAAAGCATCAGTTTATCAATGCAGAGGAATTGTGCTTCCTTTTCCCATTCCTCTCTCCTTCATTCCTTTCTATCACCACTTCACATAACTCCTCCATTTCCTGTTAGCACTGTGTAAATTGGATGCTAATCAACTCGTGTCCTTATTTGTATGTTTTGGTTAATGTCTTAGCAGACTTTGTGCTACTGGTGCTACCAAAGAATGGAGACAGACATGGTGCACCATTGTTGCCCTTTGTCATCAACTACTCTGAGGCTAAACCTGACAAAGGTGAGGACTTTAAATAATAATAATGACCCTAATAAAATTAATATGTGTGAAGTTTGAAAAAAGTACAGAAGAGGGGAAAAAGATCAAAATAAGAGCTTAAAGGACACCGACGTGGTTTTTTTTCCCCTCCTAGCCTCTTTTAGCGTCCACAAAGGGATAGATCTGTCCTAGCTTAATTGTTCAGTAACCAGGCATTGTTGATTAAGTTGGTGGCAATAGAGCTGCCACCACATTTCAATAGCACTACAATCGGCTGCCATCATAAACTGGAGGTACAGGATTTTGAAAATTGGACATGGACAAGGAGGGAGGGGGAAAATGCATGCATGAGGACAAAATGCATATGAGAGAATGAGTTAAATGGGCCAAAAAGACAGGGCTGTCAATTTTAATCTGACTCCTGCATCAAATATAGGCTTCAAGGCAAGGGGCCGTTTGTGTGAATGACAATCAGTGGTGCTTCGTTGCTGTCAACTGTACACAGCGATACTACTCCTACAATATGAGTCATCCATGGTCCCGTGTGCCTTCTTTCCAGTATGTTTACGACTCAGGGCAATGTGGGTCTGCATGTTTGATTCATGACATGGAAAAAAAAGTATTGTGAAAAATGGTGCCACCGGTGGTCACATAAAAGAACAGACCTTTTATTGAGGGTCCATCACACAAGCTGCATAGTATAGCACAGAAATGAGACAGTGATTGATTCTGATCATTGGGCCATTGAGTTTACCTTCATCCTTTGATAAGGAATCATCCAACGGAAAATAAATGTGTGTGTGTGTGTGTGTGTGTGTGTGTGTGTGTGTGTGTTAATAACCTGGAGCTGCTGGGCCTCATGGTTCTCTAGTCCCTCTACAATAGGAGCAAACCTCTCTTTGTTGTTCCTCTCTGCAGCGATTGTCATGGCAGTTAAAATCTTATTCAGGCTAGAAAACAGAAAACAGGGAACAAGTAAATACGAAAGTCAACTAATACTTTATCACCTCACGGATGGGACATTTCCTCGCAATTTCAAGCTCAAATGCTGTGTATCTTATCTTTACTTATGTCCTAGATGGACCCTTTACAAAACCCATCCCTGGTCACCCTTACAAATGCTATTGCTCTCGATGTCTTTGTATGCAATCCTGTCTCAGTCCATTATTGCAATCCAATTTTATCTCCTCGGTGTTTGTGATAAGTTGATTCTAGACAAGAAAAGGCTTCTCCTGATGTTTGATCTGTTCTCAGAGCTATCGTACTTGAATGCTTTAGGAAAGGCAGGTAAACGTACAAGTTTTTGAAAGAAGAAGGCTGCTCGACTAATGCACAAATACATCTTTTGCGAAGGTAAGCAAATTACAGCGCTTGGAGGGGCTCAAGGCAGCTGTGATGAATAGTAAATCTATCAATTTCAGACTCCGAATTATGAATCAACGAGACGCTGAGCCGCAAACTCACGCCCATCCACAAGCCTAACTAGAGCAGTAATTCAAGGCAGTGGGGTCTGATGAGCATTTGATGCAACAGGAAACCCCAAGTTGTTGAGACGTGTGTCTTAAAATATGTATCTCATTCGCTTCATCACAGACTGTATCTTCGTCACCCTCTCACTTTCCATGTGTCTAACAGATGGATTATTGCTCTCTTGTCCTGATCAACTGAGAAAGTCCAATGGCGAAGTTGTTCATTTCCTCTTCATGTTCTGATGGCTTTCCTCATCCCGCTGCCACTGAAATAGAAACCTCTGACCAGGCTCATGTCTAAGGTTCCCTCTCTGCTCTGTCTAAGTGAGAAGTTTGGGGGCTGGACATCAACTCCTTTACAGTACGAATCTGTCTTAGAGTCTGTCCCGTCACACCTGTGACAACTGATGTAGCTCTGACCAATTTAGCCTGAAAACATCGACAATCACATCTGCTGAAGTCACACTGTTGTTTCCAGCTTCTATCCCACTTCCCCTTTCCCACCCATCCACCCATAAGTAGGCAAATAGCTAAATAAATAGATTGGTAAGTACGTAGGCAAATAGATACATGGCAGAATGAATAAATGAACAGGGATTGTTAAATATTTTCTAATTGCTTTACTGAGTGAGGAAGATCACCGGTCTGACCTACAACTGTCAACAGGCAGTGAATCCGTGATCCGTGCTTGACAGATAAATGAGACGACTGTGCTCTGTGATAGGGGTTAGTCACAGACGTGTGTGGGGGGGGGGCTGCATACTGAGTAGTTTTAAAGCTCAGTAAAGACAATCTGGGCTATGTAGATCTGCTTAAATTGTCGAGTTCACTTTTGATGGTTTCGGTTGGAACGGGGGAGAGTTTGAAATATGAGCCGGCATCTCAGCCCAGGGTTCGAAAAGAGGCTTCTTAGAGGGAGGTTGAGGTCTGCAGTCTTTTAGTTGTCACTCATGTAGCACATATACGTTGTAACGTGGAGTGCTAGGGTTGCTGGGAAGATAAAAGTCTTGACTTCAAGCTGACAAAGTTACTTTAGAAGAGAAACGAGTGTGTGTGGTTGTCAGCGCGCGTGCGTGTGTAGTCGTGCACACGGAGCATGTCCATGTATGAGCTAGGCTATGATAAAAGATATTCAGTTCCCATTTTAGCTCAGGCACAGTCATGCTGAGGGTCAGACACACAGAACAAAAAAAGACCTGTTTGGATGGTCGAAGATGTGAGTCTGGTTCTCAAAACTATTTGTAGGTTTGTTTATTTCCCGCCACCGGATGAAGACCAACTTTGAAGCTTTATTGCTATGCTAGTCCAGCCCTGTGGGTGATAGGGGGGCCTCATTGGATTCGATTTATAATCTGTCAGCCAGGATGCAAGTCCAAGGCAAACTGTTCTGAGCACTCAGTGCACACGCAGGCTTAAGTGCATCATCTGAACGTGTTATGTGACAGAGTTCCACAGTTCCATAGTTCCATGCATCTATGAGGTCAGATGCAGACAAACAATCAGTGTTGGTGGGCATATGTGCAAGTTGTGCATCAGTTGTATGATAGCATGCCATGCTATGGGAGAGGTGGTGACATTTCAGTGCTCATAAATAAATAGTGGTCCTGTTTTCTGCAGTCCATACCCTAATGTGACCTCTTCATTGAGTCCATTGAATCGTCCTCCTTCAGTAAAGAAATGATAGCTGACTGGTTAACCACATTTTAAGTAGCATTAGCTAGTATTCACCTCCATTTAAAATTCTAAGGTTCAACCGAATCATTTAGACTCTGCTAAGCTGAAATCAAATCAGTTTTAAAAGTCTTACTGTGCTGCTTCATTATCAAGCGGTGATCTGTTGCCCAAATAAAAAGGCAAAAACTTAAAACAACTCAGCAGTGAGCTGTTAAAGCTATATCACTTCCAATGGAAGAAACCACCTTACTAAACAACTGGAGGAACTTAGCTGTGACAGGGTCCTTGTAATGGACCACAGTTGCATCATTCACATCTCATTCTGCTGGACGTGCTATTGGGAGTCTAGAGTTAAATGTTTTTGATTATATGCAAAAAATGTGGGAAGTGAATATGCAAGCATTTAGACCTTTTGCACTTTATTTCTCCCAGTCTTTTTAAGCTGTCTTTTTGTTGATGTCAAATGTATAATACAATGTCTCTTTCATGTTTTCAAGATGTTTTTTATGTGAAGCGAGTGTCTGTTGTCATGTTAAATGGTTCTCATGTTTTTTTATGCAAAGAAACAGACCATAGCACTGTACCCAAGATAAATTTCCCCTCGGGGACAATAAAGTTTACTCTGCTCCACAACTCTAAGTGCAGAAGAAATGTAAGATATGCACCAAAGACAAATGACAATAGTGTAGTGGCAGGCGTGCCGACTCGTTAAGTATGTTCGACTGAACTCACATGTTTTCCTCCCCTATGATGCAAACCGCTGAGAGTATTTTGACAATCTCTGTCATCATGTTGGTCTGTTTCGGGTCAATTGCACGTGCAAGCAGCAAAAGGCTCCGCTCATCTCCCAGAATCCTTTGCAGTCCATACTGTAAGAAGTGGAAAGAAAAAGTTAGAGTAGAGAAAAGGTCCATTGGGTATAAATTAATGAGAGCATTTGCATTCATGGAGAACCTTTCCTTAAATTTAAAATAAAATGAATTATACAAAAAAAAATCACTATGTAAGTTATAGTTAGCCTTAATTCTCTTTTAAAGAGGGACAATGAGGCCATGGGAAAAACGGAGACGATGATGAATTAATCCAATTCAGGACAGGACTATGGGGACAAATACTTATAGTCTCCTCTACCTTTGAATCTCCCTGCAATGCATGCGGTGGGTAGAGATGACCACATGGGGGGATTGAATTAAAGGGGAGCAATATCAATAGTTCATCTATCCTTGAAATGTGCTACTTTTGAGAAATAAGCTGGGTCTGACCAAAAGAGAATAATTAAAAAGGTTGGCAGACAGGAAGGCTGAAAATGGGAAATTGGTTTTTTTCTTCATTCTTTTTACCTGTCCCATTACCCCACTTGTCAGATACCACATCCGAGCTTGAATTAAAATTCTGGCTACGCTGATTTCCGGTGGTCAGTCTTCATAGGATTTCACATGGTAGTTAAAACATTTGGCTTATGGGCCTAGCCCTATTCCTACCATTTCTAGCAATGATAACAAACTAATAATGGTCATGAATGCAATATTTCTTGGACAAAAGAAGCCCAAGCTCTCGTAAAGGTGCACTCATTGTACACCAATTTGAGGTGAATTGAGATTACAATGTAGGACCGCATTGAGATGATGTCATTTTACAATAGACTAATATGAACATAGTGAATCAAATACCACTGCCCAATTATCTATGGTGCAGGCCATCTTCTCCATCAGTTCATACAAACCTTGTTGTTCATGAAGGCTTTCAAGCACTGGATTAGCTTGTGTTGGTTCCTTTTATCAATGTTTTCTTGTCTGAAAAAAGTAACAAAAAATTAGGAGAGATTATGGTGATTCATATATTGCCAGATATGGTCTTCCATCAGGAGATCACTCACTGTTTCTTGTCCAGCAGCCTCTCCAGTGCGTCCAAAAGAAGGCTCAGACCCTCATGACCAAAGTTATTCACCCAGCTAGTGTGAGGTGAAAGACAACAAGAGGAAAGAGAGAAACACAATCTTCAGTCAATAGTCACTTTACTCAGTTTGTCTCTAGATGTGGAAGTGGATTCAGAGAATGCACAAACAACAGGCCATTACTGTATTCTTGTAAGGAAATCACTCATTTGGACAAATATCCCAGGCAAGAGACCCCACCAGGAGGAGATTGACTGCCCTTATTCTAAATATTTTTTCTTGTTTTTTTCTACTAACTTCTAATTGAGAGAAATGCAATTCAGAAGCTCCAATATCAAACACCACCATTCGAAACAAATTTAAACACTACCCATTTACAAACAAATGAACACCCATTCATCTTAGAGAGTGCTCCTGTGGCCTGGTAGTTTGCATCCAGGCCCCCCATGAGCTGCTATGTTCCTGTGCCAAAAGATTAAGCAATGCAAGAAAGATAACACTGTAATCGATAATGAATCGCAAGAGATAATTGGCTATAAACCGCAGCGTATAAAGAGAGAGCAAATGATCCAGTGCAGATGAGCCAGTTTGTCTGTGCCGAGAAGGGAAGGAGGCGTGCAGAGGGTGGGAGGGACCGTCTGATCGTAGCTAGATTATGTCATTAGCAGTACTTGTTTTCAGCCCCCTGCCTTGTCAGTAACGCAAAATACATGGGGCAATATATGCTATTAAGCAGACATAAGTCAATGATTCATCTCGCTTTCCTCGACAGTGATTCAACACAATATTGCTGCGTGTATTAAAGTCATTTGTATTGACTGGATAAGTCAGAGGAGACCCCTGATTAGGGATGAGATGCATTAGCCTGAGGCAACTGGTGAGGTCGAGGTTGAGGTATTTTTCTCATCTGTGATGAAGTTAGCAAGCATTACCACGCCCCCACCTACCATTACTCAAAATTCATTAGCAGACAAGTAAAGCCAATTTGCAACGTATTATCATTTACTGTGCAGGACAGTGATGATCAGCTTTGTTATTAAAACAAAGCGGAACAATGTTCTACATTTATCGCCGTATGTTTACAGTGGATCTTCCAGTTGGAACATTTCCTCTCACGGTTTGATTTGTGGTGGCTCAATGCACACCAATAACTGTTTTACAGCGAAACAAGTCAAAATGATACAGTTCCGTAGGAACTTAGTGATGATAATAATTGTCTTTCTAAATATGATAGTGGCAGTGTAGCAACTGTCAGAAGGAAAAAAAAACATCCAAAACAACTGAATGAAAAAATGTGATTGTTATTCTTACTGTGTTGATTTTTCTAACTGTGATGAATTTTGGCGGTTCACAGCTTTAAAGGTGTTTGGGCAGCATGGTGGCACAGCGGTTAGCACTGGTGCGTCACAGCAAGAAAGTCCTAGTTTGAATCCTGTACTAAGTGGGGTTTGCATGTTCTCCCCATGTCCGTGTGGGTTTCCTCTGGGTACCCCAGTCTCCTCCCACCACCAAAAAGACATGCTAATGCAAATTAGCTTGAAGCTATAATCTAGTGCAGCACATCGAATGGTGATATTAATGTAAAAAGCTGAACTTAAAAAGCTCCCTTAAAAAGCTTTGTTGAAAAAAAATGTCCCCTCCATCCTGATGCTGCATTTTGTTGCCCAAAGCATTGAAACAACAGTGTCATGATGTGTTGAGAGACACCTAGCTTATTAAAGTCACCCTGCTGTTTATGTATTGGCAATATGAAGGTGCTAGGAGTAAATGAGAGATCGGGGCAACAAATGGGAAAGAGGCACTATGGTTGAGGGAGCACAATTCAGAAAGACCACAAATCTTTCTTTATGTTTCTCATCCAAGATTGTAATGTCAGCCCTCTGAAAGTGGAAAACATAACCAATATTTACAGACAGGTATTTCTATTATAGCACAGTGGAACTTCTACAGTGTGGGATTCTTGGGAACATTATGTTGTCTCACACAGTTTGTGAGAGAGACATCAACATGTTTGCCAGTGGCCAAAATAACAAGGTGGTGTTCGCTGACGGATTATGTCCCGGAGGATTTCAGGTACCACATAGGGGTAGCATAACTCCAGAGCTAGGGCCTAGTGAGTGGAAGATAGGTAGTTCAAACCCTGGTTCCTTCAGAAAGCATGTCCAAATGTCCTTGAGCAAGACACTGACCCCTAACCGTTTGGGACAACAGATGAAAATCAACCTGGGGGCTAAAGCCGGCATACTCATATTCTAAAGATTAATTCATTTGCAGTGTCCCTATAAGAAGGATTCTATTCTATATACACCCTTTTCGGAGCGATTTTCCTTGTGTTACTCAATATGAGGAGGACCGGTTACCTGTCCTTCAATACTGATATCAAGATAGATCTACATCAAGAATGATCATATGCAAATGTCTTTTCATTTAATTCATCTATAACATATATTCAATTCATATTCATAGCCTCTGAAACTAAGCAGCCAAATTTGCATTACTGAGGAAACTAAAGCTAACGCTTGATCTTAAATCTGAGTGTAAGGTGGCTATCGCCTCCGTCCACCCATCTAGCAATGTAAAGAATCAAAGATGCACGTGAAACGGATAGGATCCCGTAACCATAAGCCTCTCATTCAAAATGTGGGCATGCATCCAAGGATTTCATTAACTTGGGAAAGAATTTGTTCATGCAATATTGATGGCTATAATCCTCCAGTTAAGTACCACCAAATTGTGTTACTTTCTGCAATCATGTATATTCCTCAGGCAAAATGAAAAATTCATGGTCTGTCTTGGCAAAGCAATTTTTTTATATGCATTATTTCTGCTGGTTTGACACAATTATGTTGAAGTAATGTTAAGTGCTATGAAATAAATATATCTCGATTTGCACGGCGCAGTTCAAAAGTGTAAAGGCATCAACAATATGTTGGTGTTGTTTGTGAGATGCGATAAGTAGTATGAACGTATCTGTCAGTGTTCGCGTTGGATCATTTCAGGCAAAAAAAAAAGGAAAAAGAAAAGAAAAAAGAAGCTTTTCTTTTAATTCAGCACTGCTGCTTTTTCTTCCCAGCAAGAAAAACAGATTTCAATGACTGAGAAGCCTGTCAGTCTGCCTGTCAAATAGCACGCTGGCTGTGGTGAGTATGTAGCTTTGTACATATATGTGTGAACATCTAAACTGCTTTGAGTAAACTTTTAATAAACATCCATCCATCCATTGTCAACCGCTTATCTGAAATCAGGTCGCGGGGTTGTAATAAACAACATTTCTTCATCAGAATTTCAACTCATCAATTCAAAATTCCCCCTGCCTTTGCACAAAGTGCTTAAGAGTAGATAAAATTAACATTCTTGTAAAAAATACATCATAGTAGTACATCAAGGGACATGTTACTGACTGTGCTTAGATTAATAGAACATTTGATCCTGTGCAAATCTCTCTAACACAAGAACGTATGCAGGCTTTTTACCGCCATGTTCAGGGCACAAGCACAGCTGGATGAGGCATCCTTGGTGCAAAGTTGGGTTTCACTCAAGCAACTTGCTTGAAAGTACACTAACAGTTATATACAACCGCCAGAGACAGAAAATGAGACATGTAGACTTAGAATCTGGAGGGAAAAAATGAAAAATTGTTCACAGTGCTGTGTTAATCAAATTTTTGCAGCCACTCTTGGCACAGGAAATGTCCGCACAGCATGACAGGAATTCTGTGAGCTACCAGCCACAGTAACTGACTCACTCAAATCTTTCATCGCTTGAGGCTGACATATTCTCAATCTTTCTGTCTGACTGATTGTTGATCCTGTGTTATACCAGTTTGTAGGACATCGTTTTCAGACTCCAGACTTTTGTTATTATTATTGTCGTCAGGGCAGGTCGTGGAGCTTTCTTTCATTGGAGGCTCTTGTGCGAGCATTAGCTTTCTTGTTTCGTAAACTATGGATGTCACTGTCCCATCTGTGTCCTTGTTGACCGCTTCATTGCGACAGCCTTCCTCATCGGGCGGCAAACCTCAGTGGGTAGAGCGGTTGTCTGGCAATCGGAAGGCTGCAGGTTTTATCCTCGGTCCTACAAAAAGCATGTTGAGGTGTCCAAGAGCCTGAACCTCTAACAGCTCTCCGGGCGCCACAGGGTGACTGCTCACTGCTCCTATACAATGGGATGGGTCAAATGCAGAGAACTGCACATTTCCCCTTGTGGGAATCCATCCATCCATCTATTTATCCATCCGCCGTCAGCCGCTGATCCAAAATAAGGCCGCAGGGGAACTGGAGCCTATCTCAGTTTTCATTGGACAAAAGGCAGGGATACACCCTTGAAGAGTCGCCAGTCCATCACAGGGCTGAGCAATTAGGGGAACAGTGTCTTGCTCAAGGACACTTCGACAAGTTTCTCTGCAGGCGCCGGAGTCAAACCTCCAACCCTCTGACTACCAGGTGACCGCTCTACCCACTGAGGTATGCCGCCCTATTTTCATTGTTTTAATAAAAATAATAATAACAATAATATAAATAGGTGCGGCATGGCTCAGTGGGTAGACCGGTCGCCTGGCGATCGGAAGGTTGCAGGTTTGAGCCCCGGTCCTGCAGAGAAGCGTGTCGAGGTGTCCTTGAGCAAGACACTGAACCCCTAACTGCTCCCCGAGCGTCATATGTTGGCAGCTCACTGCTCCTATACAATAGGTTGGGTC
>OMLC01009881.1:4138-15001 GCA_900302585.1 Regalecus glesne | reverse complement strand
CTAAATGGATTCCCTATGATATACAACAGGACAGGAGCTGAGAGTGGGCTGGACATTCCTCTGTCCAGTATTTTTATGATGACCTCTTCAGCTCAAGGCCTAAACTCCCATACAATCACAGCCGATAACTGTCTCGCACTGGTGCAACGTCTTGCATTTTTGGGCCTTAACGAAGTCGAGAGGAACTCTGCAATTCCCCACAAAGTCCACCCCACAAATTGATATGCACCTACTTTTCATTTGAGTCCTGACACTGAGTTTTTTTTAAAGATGACCTCTTCTCTCAGGTTATATCCACCTTCTCTTTCCCTGAACATCCCTTGTATATTATTTAGGGACGTGTTATTTCTGGCTTTGTACATGATTTGTGATGTTTTGAATTTGACCAGATCCATAAATTTTCAAAGTGTTTGATTTATGAAACAGTGGATTTGTGTGTTCTGTATATCCAACCTCGTTAATTACCCTAATTCCTCTATTCTGTAATATGCATATCGGTTATAGCATGAGTGTGTTGATGAAAATAGATAAATTCTGAATATTTTCACATTCTGGTCATGTGGATCTTCAAAAACATCTGAAAAATGGAAATACAAATTAACCTAAATGATAAGCCATAGCAATTGTCATGAGCATAATAACAAGACCATTTACATGCTTTCCAAAGGAAACAGGCATTGAACCAGCAAGCTTCTAATTACAAGACCACCTGAGCTATAATGCCACATTTATGCATAATAAAATAACCCAAACCACCATAAATAGTGATAATAGATAAAAGAGGATTCAGGCGATTTCCAACTCTTGATATAAAAAAACTGACGTGGCCCTTTATTGCAAAACACTGATTAATTTTAACACACAACACACTGTCCCAATTTTAATCTGCATAATAAGTAATTCATCATTTTGCATAAAAAGCTATACCAAAAATACCAACAGTAGTATTAATGAATCTTAAATAGGTAATATGTAGCTTAAATATTTCTAAGCCATGACAGAATATGATTGACAACGGAAAAAACAACCGGGTCACCGTCTCTTGTTGTGACGAAAGCGGATGTAAGGGTCTGAGGAGATGTCAAATATGGCAGATAGAGCAGGCAAGCAGAGTCGTTCGGGCTCTGGGCTCCCGGGGAGGAAAGGTACTGGAGGACAGGAGGAAGAGGAGCAACCGCTGCAGGCTGTCCTGGTTGCAGACAGCTTCAATCGGAAGTTTTTCCCGATAACCAAAGACCAGCCGAGGGTACGTAGCAACACAAGCTAGCCGGAATGTTAATGCTAACGCGGTGTTCATGCCGCTGCTGCTTACGGGAAGACACCTCACATGTATTGTGTTTTGATTAAACTTAGCTGGTTTGGCTTAGCTTGGGTTTAGACGTGTAGAGCTCTTAATTTAACTTGTTTGGCAGAATCTTTACATATTAACACGATGGGTCTTACCGTTGATCGCCTCGACACTCTGACAGCAGATCTCTTGAGCATTAGCACAATCTCATATTTTGTCTTGTTGCAAGGCTTTACTACCGCTGGGCAATGTTGCTATGATTGACTATACTCTGGAATTCCTTACTTCGACTGGGGTGCAAGAAACCTTTGTCTTCTGCTGCTGGATGTCCAACAAGATCAAGGAACATGTACTGTGAGTGTGCCCCTAGTTATGTTTTTAATGATTTATATATATATGACTTTATTTTACAAAACACACCTTTATTCTGTTCTTGTGTGCTTGCCATCATAATCTTGCACTTCAGCAGTATCCCTTTGCCTTAATTCATGTCCACTCTTTCCCACAAAGCTTTTTTTTAATCAATGTTACCCTTACCTTGTCTTGGCTTGTTTCTCAGGAAATCAAAATGGTGTCGGCCCTCCTCTCCAAACATAGTGCACATCATCACCTCAGACCTTTACCGCTCCCTAGGTGATGTGCTGAGGGATGTAGATGCCAAGTCCCTTGTACGTTCTGACTTTGTGTTGGTGTATGGAGATGTGGTATCAAATATTGACATAAGCCTAGCACTTCAGGAGCACAGGTAAGAGATCCTCTAAGTCAGTGATTCTCAACTTCGGTCCTTAGGAACGACGTGTACTGTTGATTTTTCTAGTCCATGTGGTAGTTCATTACATGTACCTGTTGTCAGGTATTACAGCCATCTAATCACAACAGGTGAATCTAGTAAGATACCTGGTGAAACAGAAAACTAGCAGCACAGGTGTCTTGATGCATGCTCAATAATCCAGGTTAGAAAATCACAAAAAGTACCAACTTGCATATGAAACCAGCCTTTTTTTGTGTGGTATCACTGTATTGTTTATGAGGGCGGGGATGTTTGTAGCCTGCTCAGACAGAAGATGTCACCTGTTTGAGTGATGAAACATTTCTGAATAAACTTCTGATCCAGTTGAACCGATTCACCTTTTTGTGAGTAGTACAGGTGGTTCCTGAGAACTGGGGTTGAGAACCACCGATTTGGAATTCGGAGCACGGTGGATTTCTCTAGGTATAAACATATCCTCTTGTTCGTTGAAGGCATCGACGGAAGATGGAGAAAAACATCTCGGTAATGACCATGATCTTCAAGGAATCATCGCCAGGTCACAAGTCCCGCTGTGAGGAGGATGACATCATTGCTGCTGTAAACAGCAGGAGCCAGAGGATTTTGCACTACCAGAAGACACAAGGACTCAACAAGCTACAGTTTCCAATGGTAGCCAAAACATTACATGCAGGGGTTAATCTTATTTTGACCACTTGATCCACATTGATTATTGATAGGTGCTTTTCTGTCATACAGAACATTTTCCACGGTGGCGGTGATGAGTTTGACATCAGATATGACCTTTTGGACTGCCACATTAGTATCTGCTCCCCACAGGTCAGTCTCTAACCACACACAGGACCTCTGTAACTCCGGTTTGCTGATAATGCTGACAATATTTTTCTCCCATATTTTTAAGGTTGCAGAATTGTTTACAGACAACTTTGACTACCAAACAAGGGATGACTTTGTTAGAGGGATTTTGGTCAATGAAGAGGTATGACGAATGACTTGATCATATTTTTTCTGATTCATAAACTAAGGTTATGTTTGCTGCACTTCAGTATTTAATGATTTTCTCCTAGATCCTTGGCAACCAGATACACATGCATGTCACTAGGAACGGTTATGGTGTCCGAGTGTCCAATTTGCTGATGTATGACTCTGTGTCATCGGATCTGATCCGGCGGTGGGTCTACCCCCTCACGCCAGAGGCAAACTTCACTGACCAGAAGGGCCCAGGCTGCACACACTCTCGTCACAATGTGTACCGGGGTTCAGGAGTAAGTCTAGGCCATGGCAGTCAGATGGAGGAGAATGTTCTGATTGGCTGTGACACAAGCATTGGTGCCAATTGTCATATCTCCAACAGTGTCATTGGCAGCAACTGCACCATAGGTAAATTCAATGAATTTATCGGAGGCCAAGGTTAAATATGTACTAGGATTTTATCTTTGACAGAGTAGTTTATGTCTATGGAATAGGCTTGTGAATTGAGAAAACTGCTTTTTTTGCACCCTAAACAGGGGACAATGTGAAGCTAGACCGGGCCTACATCTGGAATAACGTTCACATTGCTAGCAATGTAGCTATCACCCAGTCTGTGGTGTGTGACAGGACTGAGGTCAAAGAGGGGGTCAAGCTTAACAAACAGTGTGTCCTGGCATACAACGTAAGTAAATAGCTTAACAGCATCACCAATACCACTTTTCAACGAATTAGTAGTTAATGGATGAACTTTTTATTAATTTGTATTTTCAGTATCAGGAGAAAATTGAGGAATGACACCTGATTTGCATATTGATTGTTTGCAGGTGGTGATTGGACCAAACATCTCTCTACCCGAGGGCACTGTGATGTCCATGCACCACCCGGAGGAAGAGGAGGAGGAGGAAGATGATGAGTTTTTGAGTGATGAAGGCGAAATTGGTCATAGTAAAGACAAAACCAAACAGAATGGTTTGTGTTGATTTACATCCACATTCAAAAATTTTGTATGTTTGACTTTTGCCATCAATCCTAACCAATTTTGCCGCTACCGTTTTCTTCAAACCCCCCCCAGCATTTGACCCCTTGGAGGTTGGATCAGAGGGGAAAGGTTACATCTGGAAGGCCAGCAGTCTCGATGATACAGAAGAGGAAGAGTTGTCTCAGTGTATCTGGGGTAAGGCAACTCCTGGGTTAGCTTGCGTGAGTTCTCTTGGAAAGCTTGTGTTAACCAAAATGGACTTGGATGGGTTTCTTCTTGACATCTTCACACCTAATAAGCCAACAGCCAAAATCATGCCATTTGGATTTATTTGTTGCTTTTTAGGGTTGATTTTGAATCCGGACCCTGAGAGTGAAAGCGACACTAGTGAGCCTGATGACTCCGATGATCTAGTCATCCCCTCACCTGAAATGGATGATGTCAAAGGTAAGGCTTTGGATCTTGTGGTTATGTTCCCTGTTGTTGGAGTAACATGACCCAGTGGCTGGCCTATGATCACTTGAAACCCACGTCTATTGGTCTGTCAATCGATTGATCTATCAGATCAATATAATTAAAAAGCTATGTGATGGGTAGGAAACCAGCAGGAAAATAGAAGATTCCCCAATCTGAGTAGGGAATGAGTCCTTACCCCAAGTGAGGGAGTATCTCAGAGTCTTGTTCTCAAGTGAAGGGAAGCTGCAGCATGAGTTGGACTGGAGAATTGAAGCTGTTGGAGCAGTATTGCCCTCACTTTACCAAACCATTGTTACCAAGAGAGAGCTGAGCCAGAAGCCAAAGCTCTCGATCTACCAATCATTTTTTGTTCCTACTCTCACCTATGGCCATGAAAGTTGGGTCATGACCAAAAGAACAAGATCACTGATACAAGCAGCTGAAATGGGTTGTCTCCCTTAGAGACGGCGGGAGAAGTTCAGTCATCATAAGGGACTCGGAGTAGAGCCTCTGCTCCTTCAAATAGAAAGAAGCCAGTCGAGGTGGTTCAGGTATCTAATAAAGATGCCACCTGGTTGCCCCCAAATGAGTTTTTCCAGGCATGTCCAGCTGGGAGGAGGTCATGGGGTAGACCAAGGACTGGGTGGAGGGATTATATCTCCACACTGGCCTGGGAACGCCTTGAGATCCCTCAGTCAGAGCTGGGGAACGTTGCAAGGGAAAGGAAAACTTTGAAGTTCCTGGCTGAAATCTGCTACCTCCACGACTCGATACTAGATAAGCAGTTGACGATGGATGGGTGGTGATGGCTGGGCAGCCCACTCTTCTAAAAAAATGATCACACTCGCTATAGTTTCATCTAGGGCCAGAAGTTTCCCCCTTGTCTCCAAAACTCTTTATTTCAATGTTCAGTCTTCCAGATGGAGGTCCTTGGGACTCTGCAGAGAGGGCTGGAAGAAAACATCCGCTGTGATCATCTCATACTGGAGATCAACTCATTAAAGTGAGGATAAACTTATTTTGGGGTCACAGTTGGCTTTAGAATTCTTGATGCTGTGTATGTCTTAAGATATCTCTTGTTCTTCACAGGTATGCCTACAACATCAGTCTGAAGGAGGTCATGCAGATTTTGACCAGAGTGGTTCTGGAATTTCCGTTCCAACAGCCAGGCCTGCAGCTCACCACATCTCAGTACAGTGCTGTACTTTTGCCTGTGAATAAGCCGACCAGCCTAGTTTTCTCCTCTTTAAATACATTTTTGCAGTTGTATGTGATAAAAAATTGTCTCAAGAGTTGTTGTTTTTCTCTCTGCTCATCTTCCTCTCAGCTGCTGAAGAAGTGGGCACCAGTCTTTAAGAATTATGTGAAGAGAGCACAGGACCATCTGGACTGCCTTTCTGCCTTTGAGGAATACTTTCTAGAGCAAGAGACTCACTGGGGAGCTATGGTTAAGGTCTGAGTCTATGGATACAATCTATGGAGTCTTTCCTCTAAAGTCAATAGTTTTCCATCTTCTATTCTTGAGATATAATGTTTGAAAAAACAAAACAGTACTTTGTAGTCATGGTACTGAATTTAACCTAAAACTGTCTGGCATCTTCCCATGTTGACACATGATGATGGACCTGAGAAGGCTTCTTTTTGTCTCCTAGGTGTTAATGAACATGTACCAGCTGGAGATCCTGGAGGAGGAGGTAATACTGCGCTGGTTCTTCCAAGGAGCCACCACAGACAGCAGCAGACGACTCCGCAAGAATCAAGGGGTATGTTCATGATGATTTGTGCGATCCACCAATGTTGGTTTAACTTGAGGAAAATCCAGCAGGGTCAAGTCTCGAGTCATATGACACATGGTTTCTATTATACGTGGAGATCAAAACATAAAAACCTCTGGGTATTGTCTCTTTGGCTGTTCAGTGCTGAACCATTGGCATACTGTTATCTAATAAATCAAGCCGTTTCATATATTAAATATAATTCAAAGATATCACTGGATTAGGGTTAAGATGATATTGACACTTGATACTCTACCACTGAGCTACCATGCCCCCCTTATCATTAACTACACGCCCATGGTAATACCGATCTATTAGCATTGGGAGCTAGATGGATATGAATTATGTGAATACTGTTGTAACACATGAAGCTCTCTGAAGCAACCATTTAAATTTGTGTCATGTTGTAATGATACCAAATATGCTAAAGCTCTTTCTATGCTTAATTCTAATCAGCTTCAGAAGTTCATCCAGTGGCTAGAAGAGGCAGAGGAGTCATCTGAAGAGGAAGACAAATGAAGACCACTTGGAAGGGGAGAGAAAAAAACAGTTTTTTTAGACTGTTCCACATGAAATGGCCTTTAGAGATGTGAGCTGGTCTGTCGGACCCAACAGCCTTCACCACTAATCTCTGTCATTATCCCCACTGTACAGCGCAAACGGATATTTAGCCCAAGCGCCACATCATGTAAGGACCATTGAGCTGTGTCAACATCAAAATAAAGACAGCATGACCACAAACCCCTATTAAATACTATACCCAGACTCTAAGCTCATCCACTGCACTAAAAGAATTAACCCGCTAAATTGCAGAAAATGAATGATACTTCAGATCTTAACATTTCCAGTAGCTTGTGATTTGCTGAGGATTTTTTTTTATTGAACACAAGACTAAACCATCAACATTTTAAAATCATGATCAGTGCAAGACAATGCTAAGGAGCAATTACTGGAACAACAGAGTGGCTGATTAACAGGATGATTATATCAGAGGTAGAAGCTTGCTGATTATCTGAAGTTGATTAAGCAATATCTTTCCATCCTTACCTTTCTGGATAAGGTGAGTGAAAATTTCAAGATAATGATGGAACACAGATTATTTTTGATCCAGACACGAATTTATCTCAACTATCTGGAAGTTAAACAATTGGAAATGATAAATCTCAACGCATCTTTTTTCTTAGAGAATACCATTCATGATCACGTTACAGTAGAATATATCTTTCAATACTTATGTGGCTTTACACCTGGAATTCAATGTCAGTTAACAGTGTACAAAGTACAGGATTCCCAAACCATTTGTGAGACTGCATGAGTTGAAACTATTTGGTTTAACTTTGACTTAGCCACTCATAAGCTACAGACTTGACAGTAAAGAGTGTGATGCACCGATTAGCTTCCTTGGTATCTTGGCTGAACATTGTGTCATGGAATGCAGGAATTCAAGTTATAGATGGCAAAATTTAGGACTACAAAAATGATGTAATGAATGCCAGGATGACATACTTTTCCCTTTGTGTCCTGAAAATGGCTGGCTGGTGTAGTGCTTTGTCAGATCTACTATGAGAGAACATTTCTTTGGTTAGAACTATTTTGATCTGGCATCCTGTTTACCAACAAAGTCATAGATACCTGCCACTAGCAGAGAAGTCCCTGTGATCCCACACAGTGCTGTCAGAACCTTCCACATTTTAGCTGAGCTATCATGCCTGTCCATGAAGCTCTTGTAGTCAGTGGGTACTATGATGTA
Organism: Regalecus glesne; assembly: GCA_900302585.1. Taxonomy (NCBI): domain Eukaryota; kingdom Metazoa; phylum Chordata; class Actinopteri; order Lampriformes; family Regalecidae; genus Regalecus; species Regalecus glesne. The sequence goes on along the minus strand of OMLC01009881.1, from coordinate 7,012 downwards.
ACTACGCCCATCTTGCGGCGCCTGCAACCTCATCACCTGGCCTCCCTCCAAGACAACCTCCCCAAATCCTGTGACAGTGGTCCCCACACGCAGCAGCTCTTCACTCTCTTCCTGGGCCACAGGTTTCTCCCCACTAAGACCCTGCACCACCACATCCACCAAATTCTCCTCAGCATGCCTTACTCGGTGGTAAACACGCTCCAGGTACCATCCAGAGGCCTCCAGTGGGTTCTGAACCTTTATGTAGAGGTCACTTATGAAGGCTCCTGGAAGCACCAGACTGAAGGGCACGGAGTTCTTCGTCTCTTTCCTGTTTTTCATCCGAGAATTCCTGAGTGGGATCAATATTGAGTGAGTACCGACAATGCAAAGCTGACTACATATAAACCAATTTCCTGACATTGATGGATTGATTTTCTGTATATTTACCATGTTCTGGAGAGGGGATTCCAGTATTTCCAGTGTTCCTCCACCACTATCTTCTGAATTACACTGAAGCAACGTGGGACAAACTGGCTAGCTAGAGGCTCTCCATCTGCTTGGACAAGCCCTGAGGTTGACAAACAAATATGCAATGATTTATTTTTATTTTTTTGTTTGTTCTTGTATTACATATTGATGTGAGACAACATCCATCCATCCATTGTCAACCACTTATCCGAAATTGGGTCACGAAGTCATGCTGGAGCCTATCCCAGTGTTCATTGGGTGAAAGGCAGGGAAATACCCTGGACAGGTGATGGGTCACCATCCCATCTCAGGGCGAGCAGTTGGGGGGTCCAGTGTCTTGCTCAAGGACACTTCAACACGCTTTCTGCCGGGGCTGGGGATAAAACAACTAATCTTACTTGATGACCACCGCCTGAGCTCTGCCACCTCTTGGACAGTTAAGTTTACATATAGTTATTGGTGCCAACCTACCCTCCATTCAAGACACTACATTAAATCCTGGATAGAAGTACAATGTAATTTAAAAAAAATCAACATAAATGCAGCATTCTCTTGACTACCAGTAGGTTTTATCAGGTGGTAACAGTTAACTCAGTAATGTTAAGGCAGGTCAATTAATGTTGAAATGTTCTCATCGGCTTTACTCATACCTTCTATTGCAACATACTGAAGTCGTTTGTGGGGGGACGCTCGCAGCAATCTGACCAAGTGTTGATCTGGCCTGAAGAAAGGAATCTCCTAAAGCAAAAAGAAGGGAAGCTTCAATAAGAGCATTTCTGATGTCCCTGACAACAAGACCTACATAAAGAATGTGTTAGACAACACTTAAAGGTATTCTTTAAGCCTACATACCTTCAGTTTCTGTAATTCCTTTTTCTTCTCTTGATACAAGTGATAAAATAAGCCGGAGCACGCAAAGCTGGATCCCACACCAATCAACAACAACGGGCTGAATGAAGTCTCACTCATTGTTGTATGTCTGGAGGAAGAGAGAAAGCAGAGACACGAGGAATAAGTACGAATTCAAAGATGACGACACGTTAAAATGAATCTGAATACGTTTCCTCCCTCATACAGGTGACATCTTCAGTCTGAGCTGACTGCAGGTATTCCCGTTCCCCACTGCTTGACCCTTCGAACTAGACAATAACGTACATCAAGCTAAACGACGTCAAAGGCAGGTTTGACCTGATACACAACTTAAGGAGGTCAATCAAACGTTGCATTAAATGATAATTGAACAAAACGCAATCATTTTTCAAGTAAAGATGGAAATCATAGGTGACCCACCTGTAATCTGGTTTCTTACATTGCCAAAAGTGTTGGTTTGGTTTCACTTCCTTGATCGATCACATGGGCCTCAAACAACCAATAGAAGCCGGAATGTAAGTCAGGGCCCACCTACTTGGGTTGACTGGCAGCTGTGTTTGGAATGGTTTCCACCACATGCCTCTGGTTTTATTTATTTACTGGAGAATCCCAGGCTCTTAGTTCTGAACTGACTTTAACTGCAGATAGGAATATGTTTTGAACAAACAAAGACAGTCCAAGGCGTGTTCATTGAAAGTATCATGCAAGTATTTGGGAATATTCACACAATTTAGTTGACAATGTGAAATATTCTCAAACAGTCAGCGTCTGTGTAGAGGGCTGGGCCTTTATTTCCTCATACAGGAAGGGGGAAACTTTTAGTTTCATGATACCAAAATTATTCAAGAGTTCCTGTTTAACCCTGTGAAACAAGAGCTCTAGAGACTTTTCAGACTTTTGGGCTGAGCTCGACACAATTTCTAAGAGGAACAGGACAGGACACAACATGAAGTGGTTGCCAGTCTTGTACATATTTTAGTGCAGGACATATAGTTGGGAATGCATTTTGGAGACATGCTTGTTTGCATGCCAAACCCTCTGCTAAACTTACTGCAACTGTTCTGTACAACTTGAAATTTATATCAGACACATCTCCACAATGCAAATTGGACATGTATGTATGTATGTATGCATGTATGTATGTAGTATGTATGTATGTATGTATGTATGCATGTGAGTGATTGCTTTTGATTTTTTTTACTGTATTTTATGGTGTCACTCATCTGTATGGTCCTGGTAGTTTCAGTTTTATGTCATTAATTTGATCCATGTGTCTTTCAGTCATTCTTTTAAGCATCACGGCTATTCTTGTCCTGTTCTGTGCATGGCTGCTGCTGCAAAAACCAAACTTCACCACAAGAACTAGCAAGGTCTTAAGATAAGTACCTGAGAAAGATGTGATCCTTTTGTTGAAGAGGTCACCATCAAGTGCATTCCTATCTGGTCGGATTTTTCCCACATTTACAGACTCTGAGCGTCTTTTTCCTGTCACACTATCACCTTACACCCCACCCTGACAGAGTGGAATTGGACCCTGATTATAATCTGGATAAA
>OMLC01009847.1:1971-13567 GCA_900302585.1 Regalecus glesne | reverse complement strand
CTATATAGGGCAAATCCACATGGCTGAGGAACAGAGGCAGGAAGGTTAGTTGTGATCAATCTTGACACCCAATTTATGGGGAGATTTTGTGGGCATGAGTTGGGTTGATTCAAATTAGATATCTGATATTGAATAGAGGGAGTGGCAGAGATGACGAAGAGCTCAGTCTTAAGGCCTCCGGTGGCGTAAGGGTTTATGCACCTAACAGTACTGGTGGGGATCTCTAGTAACCGGGACCTTGACCGATAGGGTATTGAAACCTGATATATGATCCTCATATTTGATTTGACAAATGTTTTGCAACGGATGCCCTTCTTTGCCCAATTTTGCTGATTTATCCAGCTTGAGACCAACAAAAAGAATGAAAGAAAGAAAGAAAGGATTCCCTTATCAGTCCCGCAAGGGGAAATTTTTTCTCTGCATTTTTGACCCAACCTATTATATAGGAGCAGTGAGCTGCCAACAGATGGCGCTCGGGGAGCAGTTGCGGGTTAAGTGTCTTGCTCAAGGACACCTCGACATGCTGTATGCAGGACCGGGGATCGAACCTGCAACCTTCCGATCGCCAGGCGACCACTCTACCCACTGAGCTATGCCGCTTGATGTGTCATGCTTGTGCATCCTCAGTGGCTGGGTTGTATACCTGAAGCTGCCAGTTTGTTTGATATGTTTTCAGTGCCTTTAAGGTTCAGTAAAGCATTTAGATAGTTGTTCTTTTTTATAGGGTTTTTAATTTATGTGCTGCATTTAATTTTAAAGCGATCTACATGTAAGTAATAGTTATGTTTTCTGCAGGTAAAAATGCTACTTATGTTAGCTTAGATCTGAAGTTATACTTTGTTTCGTAGAGGTAGCTACGATTTTGAGCTTTTATGGCAATTTGTCTTGATGTAATCTCAATAATCCGGGTAAGAGAATCACAAAAATGGTGAATCAGCTCAACTGTATAAGAAGTTTACTCAGTAACATTTCATCACTTACAAACGGGACATCTTCAGTCCAAAGATGTCATTGAAGATTGAAGATGTCACCTGTTTTAGGGAAAAAACATTTCTAAATAAGCTTCTTATCCAGTTGAACTGATTCACCTTGTGGTTATATGGCAATTGTGGTACTTTTATTGCAAACTTTATTTGGCTATGATATAATGCAAAGGGTAATGAAGTTCATGATTTAGTACACATTTTGTTGAAATTTCACAAAACACAATCTAATGAATTTTGTTAGGTTGTTGTAACCATATCAATTCATCCATCCATTATCAATAGCTTGTCTGAAGTCGGCTCATGGATCAATGCACGAGTGTGTCCCAGTGCTCATTGGGCGAAAAGGCGGGGAAAGACTCTGGACAGGTTGCCATTCCATCTCAAGTCTTGAGCAGTTAGGAGTTTGTTGTATTGCTCAAGGACTCCTTGAAAGTTAAATTTATTGCTTAATACTAAAGGTCTGTTTTATGTCATGATTAGTTCCCACGTTGTGGGGGTGGTGATTAAGGTGGGAAGCCCTTTCTGACGCAACATGGTGGGATTGAACCCATGATGTCTGGCTTTTCATATCCCAACTTGCACGCTCTACCACTTAAACTACTATGCCCCCCCCCAAAAAATAAAAAAATAAAAATGTGTAGCTTAATACTAAAGTACAGTTAACTTTTTCATTGAAATGTGAGTCTATAAAAGCACAGTTGCTGTAGACATTTTGGCAAAAAATAATATATATTCAATGGAAAGAAGATTGGCAATTGACTTCATAAGAACACGTATCTTTCAAAAGATGCGAACTTGATGTGTCATTGATTGAGCTTGTTTCTTTATACTCTTTGAGCTGGCCTCAAGGCTACAGTGAAATATTTGCCCAAGTGATTCATCCAAGAGCCAAAATGTCCCTTCATTTATATTAATGGAAACATTGAATAATGTATTATCTAACATAATGAAATTATAACCAAAACCAAAGTTGTTGTTTTTTGGGCAATTTTGGCTTTTATTGAATAGATGCTAGTGAAGTGGGAGACAGAAAACAAAGGGAGGGAGATGGGTTCTACTTGCAGCAAAACTCACTGGCTGGAATTTAACTTGACACTTTGTGGTTCTGCAACACACGTTGTAGCATTCAGCTACAGGGGCCTCCAAACAAAATTTGCAAGGCTGATAATGAGCTTTCTGAGACTTCAAAATCAAAATTGTGTACCATAGTGAAGAGGGTGTTCAAATCTACCGCGGGGTGTCAAGGATGGGCATCCGGCCATAATCCCCCAAGCTTCATCTAAATCAGTCCACTCCAACAATACGGGAACTAATCATGACATAAAACAGGCCTCTCTGGTGTGCCACTGTGAATGAGTCTGCATCTCCTGAACTAAAGTTTCTCATTTCAGAGGAAAAATGGAGAAATAGCACCTTAAAGTAGCATAGCAGAGGTGTCTCTCCATTGCCAAAGTGTCTCATTTTCTGGGTAAAAAATGTGTAAAAAGGGGCTGCCATGCCTTAGTGGAAGGTGTCAACATTGTCCCTCAAACTACTGTCTCATTTCTTGGTAAAAATGGGAAAAAATGTTTAAAGAAGCATAGCAGAGGTGTCTGCATTTCTCACCAGTGTCTCATTTCTGGGTAAAAATGTAAGGAAAAAAACAGCTTAAAAACCTGACTTAAACTACCATAGCAAAGATGTCACCAATCACACCCAGCAGGAGGGGCTCAACCCTGGGTAAAATGTGGAAAGAGTAGCCGAAAATACCAGATTTTTGGAATCAGGACTCTGACCTATCTAGGAACGTCTTATTTCTCAATAAAATGGGAAAAATCAGCTTAAAAAGAACACAATGTTACAATTTCACTGAGCAGACACTTTTATCCACAGTGATATCCATTTCAGAGTTATTACAACACAAGTGAGGGTCTTGGCAGGAGTGAACAATGCGAGTAAGTGCCCCAAAGCCATACGCAAGTCTGACCGGATGTAGGTGACATCAGGCAGTGGCCAGAGGCAATCTACATAGTGAATGGAAGCTGAACCTCCCATTTTTTCCATTAAACCCATCAAGTACAGTTCAAATGCAGTGGGGATCATGAAAGAGCTGGGTTTTTAGCCTTTTCTTAAAGATTGGACTCTGCAGATCAAATAGAGTTTGGTAGCTCGTTCCACCTGCAGGGAACTACAGAAGAGAATAGTCTAGCCAACGACTTAAGGCCTTGTTGTGGTGGTATTACCAGGCACATCTCATTGGCAGAGCATACTGAGTATAGACCTGAATGAAGGAGTTCAGGGAGGCTAGAGCTGTTTTAGTTGCTGTTTTGTAAGTGAGCATAAAAGTTTTGAATTTAATGTGGGCAGCAACTGGGAGCCAGTGGAGGGTTATAAACAGCCAGGTGATATGTTTTGGGCCGGTTGAAGAAACAATGCAGCGCCACCTTCCCGATCATCTGCAGAGATTTGAAGTGGATGTGGGTAGGCCTGCCAGTAGAGGGTTGTAGTAGATGATGTATGATATGACCAGAGCCTGTACCAGGAGTTGGGCTGGATGTTATGTTAATGTAAAGTCCACTGGAATAATGGGCTATACAAATAAATTGACTTGAAATTGACTATATAGGGCAAATCCACATGGCTGAGGAACAGAGGCAGGAAGGTTAGTTGTGATCAATCTTGACACCCAATTTATGGGGAGATTTTGTGGGCATGAGTTGGGTTGATTCAAACTAGATATCTGATATTGAATAGAGGGACTGGCAGAGATAACGAAGAGCTCAGTCTTAAGGCCTCCGGTGGCGTAAGGGCTTAAGGCACCTATGTTCAGTGCATCTCTGCGTCACACAGTTGGTTGTTCAAATCCCAGCTGCGCTGTTTCCAACCACAGCCAGAGGTCCATAGTTAGTGGGTCATAATTGGCTAAGCCTCACATGGGTATAAGGGTTAGGTTGGATAAAGGATTCTGGGTTCACTAGTGTCCCCCTCTGGGTGGTCCAGGCCTCTTGGTTAAGTGAAGGGAAAGTACTCTGCTTCATTCTCCTCTGACGGCCAAGCACTGAGAATAGTACACATTACAATTGAACTCCAGTCCATAGGTAATTTGCATATGAAACCGCCATTAGTTTTGGTCATTATGCAACATTTTTTTAAATAAAGGTGAGGATATCTGCAGTCAGTTTAGACTGAAGATGTCACCTATATGAGTGGTGACACATTTCTCTTGATACATTCTGTATCTGGATTAACTCAGTGAACTTTTTGTGATCTCTTTACCCAGGTTATTGAGTATGCATAAAGACATTTAGTGAAAATATTTACTGAATGTGCTTTGCTATAGCTCTATAATGGTGAAACCTTCAGAGATGTGACCCCTCTTTCTAAAGCTTTACATCTATGCAGCATTATCTAGTAATTTGAACTGGATGTTAGCTTAGTATCTTTGAATAGAGAACATAATTTGCTGAAGTTGTTGGAGTGGGCCATCATCAGAATTTAGTAGAAGGTAAAATTGCTTTGATGGTGAAGATTTTGTGGCAGGAAGGTGAATAGATAAAATCAAGTACTCTGGACAAAATCAATATTATATTTGATTAAATAGCTAAATCAAAACTTAAAATATGTCAATCTGACAAGAAATCATGAAGGCAGACTATTTGGTTTTCTAGTGACTAATGCAAGTGTTATGGCACGGAAGGCAATATGGGTGTCAATTGAAAGGGGAGATGATAAGGTTCTATATAATGCTTTCCATATTGCCATGGAGCAAATAGTACAGTCTTATATTTTTAGGGAATGTAATTATCCTTCATATTTTCAGTATTGGAAATTTTACAGTGCTAATATTCAACATTATTGTAATATGGTATAGAATAGCTAACACAGACTCCATCCATCATCAACTGCTTATCCAAAGTCCGGTTGCAGAGCCCTGCCGGAGCCTATCCTAGCATTCATAGGGTAAATGGTGCGGAAACATCTCCGACAGGCTACCACTCAGTTAGGGGTTTAGTGTCTTGCTCAAGGACACCTCAAAACATTTTCTGAAGGCAACAGGGATCGAACCAACAATCTTCTGATTACTCGACAACCGCCCTACCACCAGAGCTATGGTGCCTCCCTACTAACACAGAGTCGAGTCACATATTTAGAAAAATGAATTCTTGGTCCTTTCAAAAGGATATGATATCATTAATATTCACAGAGGTTCAATAGCCACCGGGGTTTGAACTCGGTGTGGAGTTTACATGTTCTCTCCATGTCTATGTGGGTTAACTCCGGGTGCTCCGGTTTCCTCCCACCATGACCAATAAATAGATGTTAGGGTTAAAACTTCTGCCTGTTCCCCTGACCAAAGTAAAAGGAAAAAGATCTGGAGTTGGGTCCTGGGTTCTGCAAGTGCTCACTGCTCATACACAACAAGATGGGTTAAATGCATAAACTTAACACTGTATGTATGTACAATGACAAATAAAGTTTCTCAAATTATCGCATAACTTTGGACCTGTATATGGGACTGCAGAAAGTATGAGGTTAACGGGCAAAATTCCCCTGTTCACTTTTAAGACGACTTATTGTAATCATTAGGCTAAGTGCAATTTGGTCTGACACTTGCTCCCCAACTTCTTTTTGAGGCTCATGATTGACAGCTCTTCTCAAGAAGTGGTGGCTTACACATGTGGCCTCTCATTATTTCAATGTCACCAAATTTACAATTTCTCTCAGTTCATGTAATAACCTATATGTATCACTTCAATAAAGCAATCTGTTTAGCACCTCCGCTGGCTATTATTTGACTGATGTATTGGAGAGGTATAAATCTTAAAGATGATTACAAAGCAAATGTGTACACTTTATTCTCTAGAAAACTCATCCAGTTGTGACAGAAAGATGATTTATTCCATCCATGTACTTGTAAACAAAAACATCCATTAGATTTCCAACAGATTGGTATTCATGGATTCCTCTCATCAAATCAATGGGATAATAACTTGATCCTTTTATTTTCATCTCTGTCATCTCTGTCTGTGCGAAAGATTTAATAATAGCTCTCCATTTGAATACATTTTTATGGTAATGTGGCACGACTGACAGCATCACTCTTTCACTTGTGCAATAAATTGAAGGTATAGCTCAGGAGGTAGTTTAGTGATTGGAAGGTTGCTGGTTCAATCCCTGGTTCCCTCAGAAAGTGTGTTTAACTGTCCTTGAGTAAGATACTGAATCCCTAACTACTCCCTTGGCACTGTATCTGCCAACTGCTCCAATGCAATAGTATGGGTTAAAAGTAGAGGATGAATTTCATTTTAAAAATCAAATGACCATATAAAGTGTTTCCTGCTTGATCTTTTTTTTTTATTAAATATGCCTTACTGGCATAAAGGTATGTCAGTATATTCAGCGGTATGCGCTTCAATTGATGTCATCCTCTATTTTTCCTAATTTTATAATCAATAGCTTAAATAAAAAAATATTTCCGATTATATCCATTAATTGGATTTGAAAACAACCTGTATGCAGAGACACGTCGAGACTCATAGAGATAATAAACTTTACAAACGTCCAATATTTGACTTACCACACCGTGCTTTGAAACCCCTTCAGGCAAAGTCCTTAAGGAATCTTTTTGCAGGGTCTCACAGAACCAATGGAGGAAGGAAATAACAGAACGCCAGAAGAAATTGATACAACACAAAAGTCCCTTTGCCTCCAAGAAATGTTGCTTCTGGCTCTTAATGTTCTTGAAATGGCCCCTTTCAAAAGCACCACCGGGCAAAACATTTTCAGTATTATATGACTTTCAGGACTGCTGAGGGCTCAAAATCCACGACAGGGCAAGTTGTGTAAATAATCTCACAATATACTGGGATATGCTGCAAGAGAATGAAATATGAGCCCAGAGTAAGGAGACAAAAGAAAACTCTCTCATCCATTCTAAATTATGTTTGCGAATAAATCATACATCGCCTCCTTAACAGCCCCATCTCATTACTCGAGAATAACAAACACACTATAATCAAACAGCGCTGATGGTATTTTATTTATTGATGAGTGTAAATCTAAGTGTAACACCACAAAGCAATTACAGTGTCTCTCTTAATGAGAGCCTCGATTTACGCTTACATTGGTTGATTGCCAAAGAGAAAAGGATTTTTTTGCTTCACTCTTTAAATGATCATTGAAATTAATTCCCTAAATGTGAAGGATGAACAAACAATTGAGTGAATTTATGTTGATTTGCTAACAATGCTTAAAATGCATTGTTTTCTAGATGAGATATAATTGTAAATCCACAATAAGATAAAGGACCAGCTGTCTCCTTCACAGAAAGACTTGTGATGCTGTAGTAGGAAGGAAAGATGATTTAAGATTGAAGGAGTTGAGGGTGACGTGTGGAATAGTTTGTTGAATATATACAATAAACAACTACAACAAAACAGAAGTTTACCATGTTCATATGATTTCACCAGTGGAGCAGAAAGTTCTTTAGATTTGGCCACAAGCAGTCCAAGTTGTGGTCCTGATGCTGCAACACCACAACAGATTCAGGAACTTTATTGTCCTCGTGCAAGCACAGCAAAATTGCAATTGTGTCGGCCTCAAATCACCAAAATCACCAACCAGCCAGCAAAAATCAGCTCCTGATAGTTACATGGAGTCACTAATGCTTTATTTGAGCAAGGACAGTTTGCAAACATGCTAAGATATATGAACAATTGTCTGATGTGTTGCATTGTAATATTTATAGCTTGCACTCAGTTGCGATAACCTATCCCTAGATGAGTTTTTCTAACTAGTCAAACAGGAGATGTGTCCTTGAAGACAATGAGAAACTGAATTGAAAGTAAAACTTGCTTCCATTCTGTGATGTATCCCCCCCCCCTACCCCTAGTTGCCTATTGCCGGTTCTGTCACTTTCGATGCCCCTCTAGAGTGTCGACAGGAAGGAGGAAGTCGTAGCATGTGTCTCCTCCAAGTCACATGACGGCTAGCCCTCACCATTTTATATATCACGGTCTTGCGGGGAGAGCACAGTGCTTGGCCATCAGAGTACTTTCTGTTCTCTTATCTGTGAGCGTTGGGACGACCCAGAGGGGGACACTAGTGAACCCTGAATCCTTTAGCCAACCTAACCCTTATACCCATGTGAGGCTTAGCCAATTATGCCCCACTGACTATGGAGCTCCGGCCGTGGTTGGAAACGGCGCAGCTGGGATTCGAACACATAACTTGCATGATGCAGAGATGCATTGAGCATAGATGCCTTAACCCCCTACGCCACCAGAGGACCTAAGTTTCTTTTTTATGAGTCAGGATTATTTTCCCAGTTTCTTTGTGCTGCAGTCACCTGTGTACAAATTCCTATGTTGTTACCATCAAGTGAATTCTGGCGACGATTTGAGCAGACCATCATCATCATCATCATTGGCGGTCACTCAGGATCAAGTTTATCAGTCCTCCTAGGTCCTTATGGGAATCCTTGTGGGATGACCGCTGCATGTGACAACTTTTACATGAAGAGGCTGATGTGCATGCAGCCACTGCACAGTCCTTGATAGGAGGTGGCCAGAGTCCAATGGCATGGAGAACCAAGCCAATTGGGGTCCACTCTCTGTTTAAGCCTTCATCTGTCTTCACCGCTGTTCTGACATGGAGACCTCTTCTGCCTGTTCCACTGTTGCAGTCTTTGTTGGATCTTGCTTCATCTGACACTTCCTCCATGAACTTTCCACCTTGGATGACCCTACAAGGGGCCAAATTTCAGAAAGCATAGCTCTTAGGATCATTATTATAAGTAGGCTTCTCCATTGTAGCAAGATACTGATCCAGGAGAAGAAAGCAGATCATACTAATCACACACACATCCATATAAAAAAAGAAAAAGAAATTGGAAGTTAATTGACTTTTTTTTTAGTAAGATTTGCACATCCGGTAAAAAATAATGTCTGCACTCCTAGGCCAGTGTGCAAGTACCTGGGCTAATATCTTTGATTTACTGTGGTGAAACATTGATTATTCACTGATGTTAGATACATTATTTAGTGCAGAGTCATGCTATTGGCAGATGCCTTATCAGTTACACAATTATCATGGCAAAGACTGAGCCAGCAGCTTTTATCCCTTTAAAGTCATCTTTTCAACATTGATTTCCTGTGACTCCAGTGAATGACACATTGTTGGTACTTTTTCCTTTGATGCAGACCTTGACAACTAAAACTGAAGCTTGGAGAAAAGCTCTTTTCCCCTAATGAATTGACTGCGTAAAGTAGTCGAAAACCCAAGTGACAATGCTGCAGCTGTGTGAGAATAATAATTCTTGTCAGAGAGAGACAGAGAGAGAAGGAGAGAGAGAGAGAGAGAGAGTGTGTTTAGGATAGAATATATAATTGTTGTATTTATCACATGACCAGGCTGATGGAATTTGTTCTCTGCATTTAACCTATCCTATTGTATAGCAGCAATGGCTGCTGCCTGGTGCTCAGGGTGCAGTTAGGGGGTCCCAGTACCACCAATCTGATTACTAGACACCTGCCCTAACCCCCGTGTAGTAGTGTGAGAAGTTCACAGATTTGGTTATGCTCTGTGATATTTGCCATGACATAAGACATTTCTCAACACTGAAGAACGAACCTGTAAGTCTCAGTACTGATACAATATTTATTCAATCAATAATGAATGAGGCATTGCAACGGCTAAGCAATTAGCTCTTTGTCTCAATCCCATTTTCATTGTGTTTTGATCCCTAGTATAAACACATGCTTGTTAGGTGACTCGGAAACTCTCGATAACCTCCAGCTAGGAACACTGGGACCGACATGTACCTGCGGACTTCCCAGGGTATCTCTAAGTTCTCCTCTCAAACCCGGCTAGAACAGGTTCTAGTCTCCTGTGACCCTGGACTGGATTAAGTGGATATGGAATAAATGTATGAATGGATGTCATACAAAAATGAAAAAGCAATAGCGCAGCAGCTATAAGAGTCTTTCTAATCCTGGATGACACATACTGCTATTATTCTGACAATCTCCAGCAGCATACTATGAAACCCATGTCAGCGGGTTTAATCTAGCCTCATTGTGCTCTCATCAAAATCAGTGAGAGGGTTCTGTGATTGTGAGAAGTACCCGGTACTTTCTGTGTTTCAACTTTAATTTTTCATATCTCTGTCTTTTGTTTACCTCACACATGATTACACAGCTTTCATATTGCGTTATTTATAGAGCATATTTTGGGCATTTTTCACATATACAGCCTATGTTAATATTGTCAAACACCCACATGTTTAAGCATCAAAATTACTGTTGCCAAAGAAGCAATTACATACAGGCAGCACATGAACTCAGTAGAGTAGATAATAAGCCATTTGTTCTCCATGCCAGGGTTGCTGTTTTTTCTTATAAATTCTGAACTTTGGTTTACTTTTCTTTAAAACCAAAATCACATCCACCCCGCATAACAAAACGATGATTCAAAAAATGAAAATAATACAAAATCCAGCACTTTGAAATCCTGCTAAATTGTGTTGTGAGTGGTACTGTGCTACAGCGCATAGCACCGTTGTCCCACAGTCGAAAATTCCTAGGTTCAGATCCCGTTCCAGGTCCTTTCTGTGTGGACTTTGCATGTTCTCCCTGTATCTGTGGGTTTCCTCTGGGTGCTGTGGTCACCTCCTAGCATCAAAAACACATGGATGTTAGGGTTCTTACTCTTGCCCGTGCCTCTGAGTAAGGCAATAAGAAAAAGAACTGGAGTTGGTTCCCAGGTGCTGCAGTTGCTTACTACCCCTGTATAATAGGACGGGTTGAATGTAGAAAACAAATTGTGTTGTGTACATGTAAAATGACAATTGAATATAGCTTATTTCCTTCATGGCACATATGTAGCAGCTATTTAAATCCAGCTGTCCTGCTACCTAAACTAATGTCCACATTTATGTCACAACTGGCTGTGACTCAGCTTCATCTATCACGAGTCTCTCATTTTGTGAGTCACTTTCTCCATGCCCCAAAAATCTTAATTGGTGCTTTATTCTTTGCTGGATTGGTGGCAAATTGGTTTATTTATGATTGTTGTGTCTGACTCCTCAGACGAGTGAATTCCAAGTCGGGAGGCTTGCTGTTTCTAATCCTAATGAGGACTCTGCTATTACATCTGTGGGCTGATAAGGCACAAGTCTCAGAGACTCAATTTTCAAGGCTTAAAGCCTATCAAGGAACTATCAAGAGATAGGATGGCTGTAGGACCAGTGAGCAAATGTCTAATTAACTTATTATAACGCATTTCTGAGTTGGCTATCAAATCCCTCCTCCAGGCACCAATCCGTCCATCTGACCTGATTTGATTGCACAGTCACATTAATGAGCTCTGTAATGCCCCACATACAATCTACCTCACTCTCCAGCCAGTCAGGAGCAACAGGGGCTGCAGGGTCGGGGCTATTAGACCGGGCGAGGGAGGGAGTTCTAATAGATAAACAATGAGTAGAACTAGCACTTAAATGTACCTACAACATAAAAAAACTATATTTTATTTGTAAAGTGTTCTCCTTTAATTTGTTTTGGTTTTTATCTTTTTTAGATATTAAAGAAATATTTAAGAAGAAGGCTCGTTCGGAATCTTGTTGTGTATAA
>OMLC01009843.1:3854-15298 GCA_900302585.1 Regalecus glesne | reverse complement strand
CCGCCCCCTTAAAAAAGTATATGTATATGTGTTTGCGTGTGCGTGTGATAGAGAGGGAGAGAGAGAGCGAGAGAGGGAGAAAAAGATATAGAGAGAGGGGGGAGAAAGAGAAAGAGCCCCATCTAGTGGATTGGATTGGATAAGAGCAGTACCTCTCTCCATAAGTGGACATGAACATTGTGTTATGGGGGCTTTTGTGTGCACCTCCTAAAGATCTGATTTTAAATGAAAAATGCCAAGAGCCAGAAAAAGACGGAGCACCTTTAGAGCATACTATGTGACCCTTTCCTAAAGGAGGTAACTTTACCCCAAGATATCTCATTTGGTCAAACGTAGATTAATTTCCCCATCTCTCTGCAAATCACTAAGCATTAAAATTAAAACATTAAAATTCAAATCAAAGAAGTTTTTTTTTCATGAACGAGACGCTCAAATCTCATACTGCCTCCCGTCCAATCCAATAGTTTAAAAACAATAATATCCAGAGGTTAAATTTACATTCTAGTACAAGGATTTCATCCAAATCGATTTACAACAGAGTCAGCAATCCATTCATCCAGTTTCAATTTACCTGCAGCTGGACGATGTGACAAATCAGGGCTACATCCCGAGAGGATGAACAGGAGTGCACATGTCAATAGGGATTTACAGGTAAATCAGTGTATCTCCTGTATTCACCTGGAGATCCCCACAGCAGTTTTGACTTTTATGCAGGCAGCAACCAGGGGGGGGATTTTTAGTGGAAAGCATGTGACAAGGGGGCTAAAATGAGGTGCGGTGCTGTATAAGGATGTCAGGAGTGACGGAGGAATATGCGATGCGGGATCCATCATCGTCAGCTGCTTACTCTCGACTCCCTAATAATCATCCCCCACTTATTGATTCATTTATTTATTTTTTATCCTCCCATCCCCCTAAATATTGAAACAGTGTTAAGAGGGCAGCATAATATAGCTGTGACGTCAGGGAGAGATGAAGAGATGGGGAAGGAGGAGATGGGAGGAATGATTAGAGACCTGTGTCATTGTGGACGTAGCAGAATCCCTGGAAAACTAAAGTCAAGTCATCATCTAACATAGGAAAGCGATCAAAACAAAACTTTTATGGTGCTTCAGTGTCATTTACATAACTTGGAAGTATTGTAATTCAGGACCGTGGCCTCCCAGATAGCAAAATATCGGTGAATCAATGTTGAAAATGGTGTCAGAAATATTAAATAAACGTTGAAACCTGAAAAGAAAAAGGCAAACAGTGCAAAAAAATCAGCCTGTATGACCCAAACTCAACGTTGATTTGAACATATTTGCTATCTGGGCGAAAGCCTCCTCCGATCTGTATACGAATGACCAAGTTCCACATGGCTGAAACATAAGACGCAACAACTGAAGACGATCTACTGCAGAATGTTACATTAGTTGTAGAAGTTTGGAAAAAACATGTTCTCTCGACGAGACAAAACGAATTGAGGAAATGGTCAAAGCTCGTTAAGCCGAATACGACGCGGATGTGGAACGTTTACGAATAAAAGATAGGAGGAAACAACACGTCAGAGATAAATCTCCAGAAAAGGGCATGTCGCTGATGCTGCGCGAAACTTTTAAGATCATCGGAAAAGTTCGAGGGGGCAAAAAAAAACCAGCCCAAATAATTGAACGGGCGTAAATTTGCCAAACGTTGCTATGACAACCGTGAATGGCTGGACAGTGACGTAAAGAATGTCGGTAAAAGAGATTCGAGCAACCGGGGGCGGGGAAAAGAAGAACTCCCGGAAGTAATAAGCAACGAGACGGGAGAGCCAACACGTCGGGTCAGGACTCTACAGTCTCCACCATCTCCAGGCCAGTGGACACTCTGTCAAAGATGAGGATGTTCACATCCTTGATAGGGCGGAACGCTGGTTTGAAAGAAGCGTTAAAGACCTAGGTTAAGCGGAGACGACGATCCCGAACAAAGGTGGGGGGCCTGAGAGTACATCTGTCATCATCTGACAATGCTGTGATTGATACTATACCCCGATACTCTGCGAATAACACGAATTACCACTGAATGTCCAGTCAATGAGCAACTTGCCACTTTTGTTGTGTGACGTCACTGCGCCACACAACAAGTGACGAAAGGTTTCTGAATAAATGTATTATCCAGTTGAACCGATTCACCTCTTTTTGTGATGGCTGTTCATTACGTGGTCTAATCCAATGGAGAATGCAGACAACGATGTGTGACGTTTTGCGCAGAGGAGAATAACGGATTCGCAGTGATCTACTGCATAGCAGAGACTATCGTGAACAGAAAGGGGGACTCGGAGTAGAGTCGCTGGTCCTACAAATAGAAAGGAGCCAGCTGAGGTGGTTCGGGCATCTAGTAAGGATGCCACCTGATTGCCTCCCAAAGGAGGTTTTTCAGGCACGTCCAGGTGGAAGAAGGCCACGGGGTAGACCGAGGACCAGATGGAGGGATTATATCTCCACACTGGCCTGGGAACTCTTTGAGATCCCCCAATCAGGGCTAGTGGAGGTGGCAAGGGAAAGGAAAGCTTGGAGGTCCCGGCTGAAATCTGCTACCTCAGCCACCCTTCTCCGGATAAGCGGTTAATGACGGATGGATGGATGGATAGTGAACAGAAAAGTCTTTATTTGTTAAAGGTTATCTGGATTCATGGAAAAAGGCTTGGTAGTAACGTAGTCAATATAGTAGAAATCGATGTTTTTAACCCCCCCCGCATTGGTTATTTGTGAACATTTCCAATCGTCCAATCGTTTTTTGTGTCTTCCCACATTATTCGGGAGTTGACAGTATCCGATGTTTGGGATACGGAGTCATGTTGGAGGATGAATCCTGTACATGTCTCCATTCCACCGCGGGACATGAACATTACGCATGTCTGGTTTATTGACGCCTCTATATGATCTCTGATGGAACGGGGGATCGAACCACCACCGATACAACCCGATGTAAAAAAAAAAGTTTATTTCCACGGGCTATTGTTCAAATGAACGCTTTACCGTTTTCAAATAGCGATATTTATTGTATATACTGCACTGTACATTACACAGTCGTAAATGCTCATCTACATCCATGACAACTGCTTGCGTAAAATCCCAGCTGTGCTGTAAACGACATGTGCGTATATGCAGATAACTTACTAACGTAAAAATTCTCTGCACAATCACGCGTTATTGCCTCTGATTTTTGCATTCACAGTGTCAGTCTTCGCGTATTTAACCGAAGAGCTTCGTGTGGTCATTCTATATGAAGTAACTGTGAGAGTCATGAAACTGAAGTAGCTACATTTGAAATACATAAAACCGGAGTCAGATGCCAAGTAGATGAAAACGATTATCAAAAATACATTGATTCTGGTTGGAATAGTTGTTGTTTTTTTATCTGACAAGGTTGAAATTGTGACACGAACTGCTGATGTCGAATGTGTATAGTTCCAGACAGGCGCCAACTATTAGTCTGCAGTTCACTTTATTAAGAGTGTTCTGAACCCTCTCGCCTACTTCCTTTATGTCCGTCCCCTTAAAGGTTCCCTATGCAACAGGTACATGTCTTCTATCCCATTTGGGCCACAGAGCGAGTCATTGGATGCGGCATCCGACTCTTTTGTAAATTCTTATGTTCCAGGCAAAATTTGGAGGACAGAGGTTATTTAAAGTCGGATTCAGTGGGTGCTGATCTTGGTCAATAGAGTCGCGATGAAAGATGTGTCTTTAGGATATGATCGGCCATCGAGTACCTCTGAGTTTGATTAACTCAGTGGGGCCCCCTGCCCATCGTCTTTTTGTTCAGATTGGTATTCGATTTTATTTTTGTGCAACAAAAGATGGCGGACCGAACGTCTGTTGGATCTCCAAAAGCTAGTGCTAAGGTGATTTTTATTTATCCTTAACTTGTATACTACCGAGAGCTTATCGATCGCTCTGAATGGGAACGTAGTAGTTGGAGCGCTCTTACTGTTACAAATATTAACATTTTTCCTTGTACAAATTAATGGCTGGGACAGGGGAGGGACTGCAAGCGACGTTGTCGGTTAGCTTAGCCAGAATACGCGCAAACTGGTTAGTGAGGCTAAGCTAACATCTTGGCACTAGTAAAGGCCGTGGTATATGCACTTGGACCTCGAAAGCATTTTGTGGCGATGCAAGTTGGATAAACACCAGCAAAGCAAAGTGATTCGTGAGGTGTGATTTGGGTTTTGGTGATTAGTTATTTTAGTTTCAAGCCACGATATTTTTGAAGGATAAGTTGGTTGGTTATGAGTATGCTATCTGCAGCAACCGTTCGCCGCCAAGTGCCCGCGATAGACGTTAAGCTAGCTGGGCCTCCCATGAACCTGACTCTTGCACATGCCCGATATCAACTACTCACACAGGAGCATTCTGGTTGCGCATTCGCTCAATATATTTGTATATAAACTGAGCAAAGCTACCTCTATTATTTAATGATATATGTAGATGTGTAGGTAAGCTATCAAATTTACGGTGAAAGCGTCAGTCAGTAATTTGAGATCAGTTTACTTCGCTGTTGTGTCATAACCAACAACGTTAATCCACACCCCAAGAGAAGCAATCGTGGGTTATCATCCTCAGCATCCAAATACACTTTGATTTGACGGCTTCATATCTTGTTTCCGTGTGTCCAGCTAATTATTGGAAATCAACCATGCCTTGTTTTCTGATGGACAAAATATGGGGAAGGTGAATATCTAAAACTGTTACAGGCAGATGAGACTCCTCAGGCAGTTGTTTCAACAAGTCAAATACATCACCGACGAATAGTTTAAGGATTGTTTCATTGCCACGCCACGACCAATAAATCCATCCCATTGTATCGGAGCACAAAGGGAGAGCAGTTAGGGGTTCAGTGTCTTGCTCAAAGACCCCGCAGCACGCATTCTGCAGGGGGGCAATATCAGATTAATAAACAACCGCATTGCCCCCTGAGCTATGCTGCCACTCTTAATAGATTGTATTGATCGAGTATTTCATGGACAACGTGTCAATCTGTTGCCTGTTAGTAAAGGAGCAATCCTACGACCCACAATGTCTTTCCAACTTATCCCATGTTTTTTGAGGGACTTCTTTCTATTCAACAAGGTGATAGTGAATGTGGTGAGGTGCAAGGGGCAGGTCTTTGTAGACCTGGGGTGAGAGTGATGTAGATGGGGCAGATGCCAGCTTCATCTGTGCCCACGTGGCTATTTGTCAAAGCACTCTTTTGATCCAGATAAACAGATATATGATGATTATTGATAGAATTTTATGGTTATGATTACTATTATTGATCCTGGAGATTGGGCCTCGGATTATTTTGTCTAAAGAGACTGTTTACTTTGTAATGAGTCAATATTGGTCCATTAGCTGGCCGTGTAATATGAAAGGACTTTGGGCTCAGCCTGGACTGATGGTAGGTCGAGGAGGAGGGGTGAGATGGGTCATGGTGGCTACAGGCCCATCCTCACCATCTACAAAATTATTGCCATTTTTTTAAGTTGCTTTCATTCTCTTTCACATCTTGTTAATTATGTTTCACTCTTAGCCCAACGTACTCAATATTATGGCTCTGGTACGGTATTTTGGTGGATGAGGAACATGGGACTGTGAGCATAGCTGTCAAAAGGGACATTTTTACAGATTTGTCATTTCCTTAGATATTTGGATATTTTTTTTGTTCCTTATTTGCAAAAAAAATATTTTGCCTTTTGACATGGATAAAGTGTAACCATGTATACGTTTTCTCCACCGTACTGATACTAACATATCTGAAATATTGTCCGAGACCAAAGCCAGCTACTCACTCAATGACAAGTACTGTGAGAGAAGCACTACTGTGATCATAACATTTCCATGCATTTCTGGATAACCATAATGGCTGCCATGGAAAGCCCACTCGCTCACTTCTGTAGTAGTGATCCCAGAACTGATATATGCTGAAAATTATCAGTCAAAAGTTTAGAACTGGATCTTGTTTAGACATGGTTTTGGGGAATGAGCCCAAGAGGTGATAATGTTGAACGCTGTAAAGTAGGGTTTTCTTGTGAAAATTAACCAAGCCTTGTGTATGTTTCCAGGCGCTGCTTGAGAGCAAATTGAAATCCTTCAGCATTGGCAAAATGGCAGTTGCAAAGAGAACTCTGAGCAAAAAGGAACAAGATGAAATAAAGAAAAAGGTAAGCACAGCTGTTTGAATATTCAGACAACTACAGCAGAGTATTGCTATACATTTGTTGACAGTTATGTTTTTCCAGTCCATCAACAATACTTTTCTATTGGTGTCTTACAGGAGGATGAGCGAGCAGCAGCAGAAATATACGAGGAGTTTCTTGCTGCTTTTGAGGGAGGAGGGGAGGGTAAGGTCAAGGCATTTGTCCGTGGTGGTATAGCGAATGCATCAAAAGGTAAGATAGTGCAAATTATTTGTTATGTGATCCACTTGGAGGATGTATATAGTTTTGTGTAGTGCTTAAGTCTTTTATTTTTACATGAAAACATAAATGTTATTGCATTGGAGTTCCAGTCCTGACTTGACCATGTGTTCTGTCAGAGGAAGCTGCTGCTGATGAAAAGAAAGGCAAGCTGTACAAACCCAAGTCCCGTTTCGAGGCCCAAACCAAAAGCTTCTTGCCACTAGACACCCCACCCCAGTTTTTAGCATTAGACAAAAGACATGTACGTACAAATTGCCTTTCACAGCAAACATTTTTTTGGTTCTTAAATAATTCATGTCTTTCTTTTCCTGGTTATTTTCTCACATTCAATTCTGTATTTCAGCCCCAGAAGAAAAGCACTGAAAAGGAAAAGAAGAAGAGTAACTTGGAGCTCTTTAAAGAAGAGCTTAAGCAGTGAGTTTTATCATTTTCCTCCCTTGACCCCGCTTGTTTGTTCATGGGTAGGATTGATTGCATATGTTGTCTCTCGCAGAATACAGGAAGAAAGGGATGAAAGACACAAGATGAAAGGACGTGTCAGTCGTTTTGAACCTCTCCCCGGCACGGATGGGAGACGCTCATGTAAGTGTCCAGATGTTTGCACGACTGTCAGACTGGCTTTTAGCTGGGTCTCAACTATGGCCCTGTCCCGCACATCATACCTCCTGCCCTCCACCCCGCTCCGTATTTCAGTTTTGCTTGGTAACAACATTTACACTGCTCTTCTGCTTCTTTTAGCGGATGGTTCTTCAAGAAGAAACCGTCCGTCCAGTGGTAAATTTGACTCAATACAGCGGCTTTGAATATCCTCATCTTGCTCAGAAAATGTGCTTCTCTAGTCAGATGACGTGAAAGAAACGTCCTCTCTTTTATCTGTCTGTGCAGTTTTGGACGACTCCGCACCAGGATCACATGACGTCGGAGACCCATCCACTACTAACTTGTATCTCGGAAACATAAACCCACAGGTGAATTTTTTTTTTTTTTTTTTAACATTGCAAGCTTCTTTTTTTATCTATTTTTTGTGAGAGAAAAACTTGGAATATACCTGTATAGCCTCATTATGCAAATCATGTATTTAAGCCTCTTAATACTTGCAAAGAATTCATAAATTCAAGGACTACTTGTGCTCTCAAGTTAAACTTTATTGAGGAAGGAAACAAATTTTAAATTATAACTAGTACAGTGTGATTTATAAACCTGTACAACATGTAAAAAACAAAGAAGAATAAAATGTATTAATTTTTACAAATGAAATATCAGCTATTGAAAACAAAAAAATAAGTTTGCAACTGAACAGAATAATGGAGTGAAATGCCAAAGTTAGAAGTTTTGTCCTTTTTATAATGTTAGTGCTTGGGCTATTTCCATTTTTTTCTTTATTTATCTTAGTTCAGGAGGTAGGATGGTAATATTTTAATCAGAAGAATGGTGGTTTGAGCCCCGGTTCCTTCAGAAACCGTGTTGAAATGTCCTTGAGCAAGTTACTGAACCCCTACATGCTTAGGACAACAAACTAAAATGAGCTTTTTAGCTAAATCTGGTGTATTTACATCATAAATGTTCATTAACATGCACTCCTTATAAATGATTTTTAAAGATAATTATATTCACGCTAATTGACAGGTGTTTACATGTTACATACTGCATGTGATTAATGCCATCTGTCCATCGTCAACCACGTATCTAAAGTCAGGTCATGGGGTCATACTGGAGTCTATCTACACACTCATTGGGCAAAAGGCGGGGAAACACTTTGGACAGTTCACCGTCCTATCTCGAGGCTTGAGTGGTAAGGGGTTCTGTGTCTTGTTCAAGGACGTTTCAACACTTTCTGCAGGGGCTGAGGATCAAACCAAAAATCTTCTGATTAGATGACTGCCGTACCTCCTTAGCTATTGCTTTTGCAATAAAAAAAAAACAACCATGAGGGCACACCCTTAAATTTAAACTTCAAGAGATTACAATCATTGAGGTCTGTCAAGTGACTGTCTTCCACAAAAAAAATGTTCAAATGAACTCATTCCCAAGTACTTAGAGATCATGCGAACATCTCTTTGGACTTAAACAGAGTCCAAACTTTCACCCTCTTGCCCTCAAAATGAGCATAATTCCTCCTGTTTCCTTGCATGACTCGATATGTACCGTCGACTCCCGATAACTCAAATCTTGCGATAACTCGAATTAAAATCAATTTTGCTTGAATTTGTGTCATACAGTTTGTTAGTTGAAGGTCGAGGAGATTGTTTTAAGTCTAACTTGGCAAAGCTCTCGCATAACAAATAAATAAATAAATCATTGGCCAGAACGGATTTGCAAAACATCACCGAGGACTAATGACAGGTTATTTCTGTAAGGAGTGAATCGTTCTGCCACTGTCAATGTACCACAGTTGGGTTCCCTTTAGAGCTTTAGCAGTGACCCATGGTTACAGTAATCTTCAGTTGTTTGCTCTTTGCAACTTAGTTGAAGCCCATCGTCACAGTTCTTCGGCTTTGTTCCCTTGTTTTGAAAAAACGGTACACTATGTATTGTCTCACCATACAGCATTATTTTGATACATATATTGTTTTTTAAATCTTTATTCTTGAGAGATTTCATTAAATTAGAATATTATTCATTTAATTTCCTGTCAATGTTCTAGAGGGGTATCACAGAGACAGATCCAGCCTTAGGCAACTTGGGGATTTTGGGTGGGAAAAGGGGGATAAAAAAAGAAAGATAGGCTGTAGGTTATCTGATTCATGTCTACTCATTCATCTGTAATATTTGTACAAATTCAGCCAAGGCTCCAAAAATCTCCTGATAGAACAAGAGGACTGTATCTATTAAGCACTTTTTCAGACAACACTCAACTTTCACCACGACCTCCACTTTTCTATAGATAGTTTCTGAAGTTTTTCCCATCCCAAACTTTAGTTTTTGTATGTGTCTGTTCGTGTGTACATGTCATTTTGATTCTTATTGCTGTTTTTCATGCTTCAACTCATTTAGTATTGACAGTAAAGATGATTATTGAAATTACTGATCTCCATGTGCAGCTTATCATCCAGTCTTTACTGTGTTTCTCTATCTTCTTGATTTTGTAGATGAACGAGGAAATGCTCTGTCAGGAGTTTGGCCGCTATGGCCCATTAGCCAGTGTGAAGATCATGTGGCCCAGGACAGATGAGGAGAGGGCTCGTGAGAGGAACTGTGGCTTTGTTGCCTTCATGAACAGGAGGGATGCGGAACGGGCCCTCAAGAACTTAAATGGTATCAAGTTGTCTCTTTTTGTGCACCTAGTATTATTCAAGGAGCTATCAGATATATACGTGTCACAACAGTGTAATTCTGTTGATAAGAGTATTGCTGACTTTCACCACTAGAAGGGTCATCGGGCTTCCCCAGTGTGCATTGCAAACCCTCCACTGTTGTGTAGCAAAATTACTGAAAAGTTGGGAACCACCTATGTTTGCATAGAACAGTAATTGACCTGAGGTTGTGCTATTTGAATTTGGCTGGCCACCAGCTCATTCACTGGTACCACTGGTTTCACTCTTAAGAACGCATAACTGCACAAACTTATAATTTGCTTTCCAAATCTGACCAATGTTACCCATACCATTGCGTTAAGGGATGGAGAGAACTCAGTCCACCATATATTTTATTTATGTTGTTTACCTAATTTATCTGCTCCTGTTTAATTTCTACTCACACTAAGAGTCTCACTAGTTTTGCCATCAAGTTACCGTCAAACAAGTTTCTCTCTTCTACTCTGCATTTAACCTGGGTCGGGGCTTAGCCCCTTCACACAGACACAGGGAGGAGAGCAAAGGAGAGACGGGTGAAAAGAAGGAGTTACTTGAGATTGTAACTAGTTGCATTTCTGCAACTCCAATGAACGCTTCTCAGTAAGAATAATCCATAAATGTAAGAAACCTAAGACTGGAGATGGACAGATGCTAACCCCAAACATCTGAAATACAGGCCAAAATATCTGCATTTTATTTAAACACACCCAGCCTGAATCTGGCAACCGTAGCAAGGATGCTAGAGGCTCTACTGCTGATGGATGGGACACTAGTCTTGGCCAGAACACGAGCAGCTCTCCTTCTGATACAGTTGCTACCCTCTGACAAGCACGGCATGCTTTGATACGGAGAGGAAATACCCCTGGATCAGCAATATCAATATCACTAAGGTTAGGTGAAAGGGGGTGGTGCACTGTTCCCTCACGACAAGAAGATCCTGGCTCTGAATCCCATATCTGGTCCTTTCAGTGTGAAGTTCGCATGTTCTCCCCGTGTCTGCGTGGGTTTCCTCACACCGTCAAAAAACCATGCATATTAGAGTTAATACGCCCGCCTGTACCCCTGACCAAGGCAATCGGATAAAGAACTGGTTGTTCCCCAGGAGCATTTAACCCATCCGACAGTAGGATGGGTTGAATGCAGAGAGACATTTTCACTTTATGTACGTACAATGACAAATAAATAAAGGTGCTTCTACCTCTAAATGATGTACACTTAATTCAAATCCGGAGTTGCACTCAGACTCAGGCAACACTGACACCAAGTGGCCAGGAGAAGCCATAGCCAGGTCCAAATGTTCTGTAATATTGTAATAAATTGGGTTAGAACTCCCCTTTCCCCCCAAAAGGCACTCAATCAAGGGAAAACACAAGCCATCCAAATGCCATATGTTAGGAAAGCCACATTATTTGGTATTTGCATTCTTCCAATGAAATTTGGCCTGCATTTAACCCATCTCATTGTATAGGAGTAGTGAGAGATGCACCACCCAGGTAGCAGTTAAATGTACAGTGTCCTGCTCCAGGACACCTTAACATGCTTTCTGAACGAGCCAGGATCAAACCAACAACCTTATGATTTCTTGACTTCTCACCCTACCCCTTGAGTCGTGCCGCCCCCTGTAACTTTTCCCTCTTTGCTGATTACAGGAAAAATGATAATGAACTTTGAGATGAAGCTGGGATGGGGCAAGGGTGTGCCCATCCCACCCCACCCTATCT
>OMLC01009842.1:4209-19847 GCA_900302585.1 Regalecus glesne | reverse complement strand
CAAAGACACATTTGGCCACACACACAAACACACAAACACACAAACACATGCATCACTAACACATGCACTCATACATACACACGTATGCACATATGTGACCCCCCCACACACACACCGACCCACACACACACCGACCCACACACACACACACACACAGACACACACACATTAATTATAACACACACACACACACACACACACACACACACACACACACCGATGGCAAATTGACTCAATTTATACACCACTTTTGTAGTCTAGCAACCACTCAAAACACTTTACAATGTATCCTCATTTTACCAAGTACGGGGGATTAAGGCTGGATGCCCTTTCCTGAAACTATGATTGAACCTATGATGCCTTGCTCGGAGACGTACGCTCCACTAATTGAGAGTCAAGAAACTAAGGGAATATGACATCTTAGAGCAAAGCCTGATTAATGAGGACCGTGAAAGTCGAAGCAGGCGAATCAGACACAGATTGTGTGGCAGAAAAACAGGCTTGAAGAATAAAGGGAAGTGGTAGGTAGGAGGGGAACAGGTGGAGCGGTTAATTCAAAGCACTGCAGCAATGCGAGTAAGACAACAAAAGAAGGAAAAAAAGCATCAAAAGGTTTGAGGACTGTCCACAAATAAATATGGTGGAGAGGCGCAGGACAACTTCCCTTTATGAAAGGCAAATGTTCTGTTCCTCTGTTTCTCTACATTTGTCCCCCAAAGGCCTAATAAACTCCACAACTCATTAACCAAATGCCCCCCCACCTCAAAGCAGAACACAATGCAACACAATCTCTTCTCTTTTTGTCATCCTTAATAGTTACAGCACCCCCATCTGTTCCCTGCTTAAGAGGAGCAGGGATGCATTCGGAAAAATTTATTAGAGAATAAAGTCAGAATTCTGAGAACAAAGTTCAATCTCTGATAAATTTTTCCCATATGGCCTGAATACATTTTCAAGGTCCTCTCTGCTGATCGCCTCACTGTCTTCTTCCCTCCTTCAGCTGACCCATCACTTTGAAAACAAACAAACAACCCTGTTTAACATACACATATGTATGTGTGTATAATGATACGTGTGTTTCCTCAATAGTTATCAGTTGTCCAACATGTGTTGGGACATAGTCAGAGACATTCTTCTAGCAAAATTCATCAGAAAATACTAAATATGAACAGGAACATTGTGCTACATTTGCAAAAACAGTTTTTTTTAAATATAGCATTTCAGCAGCCATTTCCCAAAAAGTGCTGAGTTTCACAAGAGAGTCCGTTTGGTGTTCTCTCTGTCTGGACGATTAGGGTTGTTGTCGCCGTCCATATATCAAATTCTAGCTTTATAATAACCTTTCTTTCTTCCAATCTTCCTACTTTTATTAACTTTCTTCTTTGTCAATGTTTTCTTGTTCATTTGCCATTCACAGCATTTCTAACTTTTTGCTTGCTGATCAAACCAGGTGGTATGAGTTGTTTTTTTTTTATTCCTGCCCTTTTTAACACCCCTATATAAATATATATTGAGAGGTCCATTTTTACATCACCATTAGTCTTTGTGTTGTGGGAGTAGATATGGACCTAGATGGAGCATGGTGGATTAAGACTGGCTGCCCTTCCTGATGCCCAGTGGTGTGATCCAACCTGGAACATCTGGCTCATCATTTCCCAAAGCGCTCATGCTATCACTGAGCTACTGCAGACCCATAAACATATTGTATTAAACATATCATAATCTTGGTTTCATTTTAACTTTCTGTCTTATAAGTATACCGTGAGAGCCACAAAACCAGAATCCCATTCTATGCGTGCAAACCTACATGGCCAACACGCTGCTCCTGATTCTAATTACAAACACATGTTGGTATGCAAATTAATATTTAATTCCAATGTTCAAATTTAGAGTGAAAGTCCTGCTGTAAAGAGTGCAGGCAAACACTAAACAAAAAAGAAGGATGGTTTAGGGTAGAAAGTGGGACTTGCTTTGAATGCAAAACGTCACCTTTACACACAATACTGTACAGCCACCCCTCCCTCCTAGCGTCTTAGTTTCTCCCCCTCTCAATATTTTGCCCATGTGTCAATCCCTCCCAGAAGGCAAAACCCTGGAACACTCTGCTCCTCTCTGTATAGTCTCTGGTTACCAGGGCTGGGTACACTCCTGCAGCTGAGACAGGCCAGCGCCTCCTGACAGAGCCAAAGACCGTGAGATTAACGAGAACCTGGAGTCATTACGCTGTTCATGAGCCGTGTCAAAACCAAAAGCTTTTACAGCACCTGTAACACACCAGCTAATCTGTCTGACACCTCAGACCAAATAAACACAGCTAATGCCACTCCAAATACACATGCACACACTGGTTTTCTTTGGACTAGCGCTAGATTTACAAGGGAGTGCAGTGCGTATGATCATATTAACAATGACCTTTGACTTCAGTTACATCTCGAGGATAACTTTCAAACACGTGCGCACAAACACACACACACACACTCATGCACATGCATGCACAGACACACACGTAGAACATACATACACATGCAAAAAAAAATGAATAGCATGAGTGTGGAGGAGACCCAATTCTTGTCAAACACTTCATCAGCGCTTTCCTATCCATCAATCAATGCCTGAGCTAATCAGACCAAATAAATTGAATAAGCCAAAATGCAGACCTCCAAGTTTAATTACAGGAATTGGGATGTTGGAGTACAGCATGCTCTGCCAAAACACATACTGGGCCCTTTATTGACAGGCATACTGAACTAATTGCAGGCTGGTGATTATATAATTTGACTGTATTTAACCATATTAGTAGAATAGGGAGCACTACCGGGAATGAGCATAATCCCAGGCGGAGAGGAGATATATATAATTGAATAATTTGCCATTCACTGGCTGATAAGCAGTGGGTAAGGGAAACAAACTTCTGCGCATGTTGTTTAGCAATTCCTCCCCATAGTCTCCTCATTAGGCTTAGTCAAAGGACGCCTTGTGGTGGCTGTGCCCCGGGCCAGTGACTACTGCCCTCCGAGAAAGAGGACAGGAATGATGGCTTTCCCAGGGAAGCCTGGGGTCAAACGGTCATCCACAGTCAGCACACTGAGGTGTGTGTTTATCATCTCATATTAAAAAAGTGGACTGTAAATCAAAGCAGCGGAGGAAAGAATTGTCATTGATCTATAACTGGCTTAAACGTACAATCTTCCAATATTTCTATCAATCTTGTATCATTACAGCCTTTAGTACACATTTTCAACTTTTGAGTGGGATTTTACAAGAACTTTGTCACTGTACACTGAAAGAAACAAAGGACTGTGATGATGATGATGATGCTGACTCTGATGATGATGATTAGTCCGATGAATGCTAAGGGAGGATGACTGATACTCCAATACTCATGAGCTGCAGGCAGGGAGGAGGAGGGGGGATTAGTCCAGGACAGAAAAAGAGGAGCAGAGAGGCCCAGTGGCGGAAGTGTGGGTGACCAGTCAACAAACCAGGACATGTGGTTGGGGTCAAGGGTCAACTCACCCCCATCTTTGCACCCCCGCACTGCTGCACACAGGAAGTCCCAGTATGCATACACATACACGTACACACAAACATCCACAAATGGAAGTGTGCGCAAACATGTGAACATGTACACAAAGACAGACACACACACACACACCATATATACATGGAAACTTTGTGTGTCTCTGCTCCAGGGCTGACCCAGTAACAGTCCCCCTGGTCACAGCCGTGTTCTCAGCACAGTGATGACCCGCTCCTGCAGCTCATAAACATGGGCCACCCAGAGAGAGAGGAGGGGGTTGGAGGGGCTGGAGGAGAGGGGTGTGTTCCTACAAGCCCAGCGGCTGCTCCCCTCTGGCTAACTGTCATGTCCTGTGCCCTGACCTGCAGGACCTGGAGCTGGAATAACACATATGCACTGCGCTGTGGCCAGGGGAAACATCCCAGTGAGGATGGAGCACATCTCTTATGCAATAACCCAACCATAGAACTTGGGAAACTTGCTTCTCTTTGGATCCATTATAGAACATAAGATGCTCTTAAAAAGTATTTCCTCTAATAATTTAAATAGCAATTAAAATAAAAACATTATGAAGCTTCACATTAAACCAGAACCTGTTCGCCATTTCACGCTCCCCCTGGAGTTTGCCTCCGTATCCTTGATGGGGGTTTATATTCCTCTCCAGTCAAAAGCAACAGATGCAGCCTGAAGATAACTTGCTAGTTTTACAGCAATATTAAAAAATGAATATCTAGCGTTTTATGTCCAAAGCTCCATTTTCAGATAATATGTATCAATCTGGAAATGATTAGGGTTATTTCAGAGGGGGGAAATAAGGCAGCTGTCTATTTTATATGGATAATCATTTGAAAAGCTCAAAGCAGGCCATATATTATTCTTGTAGCTGTCATTACGGTTATTGCTGTTGTGTTGTTGAAATTACTTGCTGATTATTTGGTTGGCCGTGAGCTAGCTTGCGGTTGCCCATATCCTATAGTTATACCTCCTATTGGTATGCATCAGAATTGACTTAGTAACAACTAGTAGAAGTGATGCAGCCTGTTTTTATCTTGTCTGGTGTAAATTCTGACTTAGCGCATACTAATGTGACAACTAAACTCACACACTAACCTCTGTCTATTAACCAAGCCTCAGCTTGAGTGTCGCATGGCAAATCTGACCACTAGATGATCATCCCTCTCCTTAAATGCCACCAGGGATGAAAGAATTGTAAGTCAGTTACCAAAACTGTGTGAGAGGGTTCAAAGCACTCCTAGGATGTGTTAACACATCATTCCCTCTGCAATGGACAGAGCTATTTTTAAGGCTCTGTGTGACATGGATGAATATGCCAAGACTATCACACCCTGCAAGGATGTACGCGTCTCTTTTTCACAGTGTGTTTTCATGACAAACGAATGATCTATAGCAAAGATGAGACCGAATCTAAGACATTTTAGGGCCTTAAATGTAGCAACACAGACCTGTGTAGAGCTGCTAAGTATACATTTTAAAGATATACTGAAGGTGATGGTAAGCATGGGGGGGGATCTGGAGGGTAAAGTGTCTGCAGCAAATTACGAGTTAGAAGAAGCTTTGTTCATTGGCCATTCTGGATATATGCAATGAAATCTGTTCTTTGGATTTAACCCATTCAATTGTATAGGAGCAGTGAGCAGCTGCAAAACCTGGGGACCAACTCCAGTTCTTTTTCATATTATCTTACTCAGGGGCAAAGGTGGGAGTATTAACCCTAATATGCATGTCTTTTGGATGGTGGGAGGAAACTGGGGCAGCCAGGGGAAACCCACACAGACACATAGAGAAGATGCAAACTCCCCAAAGGACCTGGGATGGGACTAGAACCCAGGACCTTCTTATTGTGAGGCAATAGTGCTAACTGCTGTGCCATTCTTAAGGAGCTAAGTTTACATTTAAGATCACTACTGAAGCTAATGCTATGTACAGGAGTGATCTGGAGGGCAAAGTTACTACAGTGAATTACAAATTACTAACCAAATACCTCTATGCTGGATGATGACCCTCCTCTGCTTGTCAGCCTGCGTGAATTTTGCCTTTGCATTGTAAGACTGAGTCCTCAAGGTGTCCTGCATAGCCGGGCCGGGCCTCCTTCCTCTACCTCCCAAGAATCTGTGTTACAGAAAATTCATTTTGAAACAACACTCTAACAAATACTCATGAGCTGTTTTATAGTAGCCATATGCCTGAGAAGTCGTCCTTATTTTCATTGATATTCTCTTGTTGTGTCCATCTCATTACATGTCCATGTTTGTCCGATCACAAGAAATCTAATGAGGATGATCTTTCAACAACATTACATATCAAACCGTCTGGACTCTTATTGCTCTTAACTGCTCAGTGTTGAAATTGTACCGACCGAGCTGTTGTGAGATAATCCTGAGCTGGGGTGTCTGTCAGTGCCTGTGTTGGCGGATTTCAGATGTTTTCATGGTGAGGAAACAAGCTGCAAGGAGTGGAAATTAAATTTCCTATCCCGTAACTCTCAACACAGGAGCCCCTACAGGGTGCGTACCCTCACAACTTTTATATTTTCTCTGCATATGCAATTGCTTCAAAAGGAAATGCAGAATGGATGCCATTTCAAGCATGGCCCCTCACACGTTCTATCTCAGAACTTCTTATCAGATAAGTGAGCAGACACATCGTATAACAGCAAATCATATAACAGTAAAGATATAGCCAGGTTGACACATAAAACATGACAAAAACCAGGCAAACTAGACTGCACAGCAACAGGTGTCACCAACAGTACTTCCTCCATAGATGCTCATGCAAATATCAACTCAGGTGAAGGAGGAAGCGCACCTATGGACTAGTGAACCTCTGGCCTGCACACAAACCGTTTCTCTGCTCCCCGTCAGGTCTGACCAGGCCTGATGAGCTCATTCGGCATATCATATTACAGAGAACTGATGTTATCTACCCCATAATGATGGCACAGAAGTACATGATATATTTGCATAGCCATATGCAGAGTTAACCTCCCCGGAGTCTTTTGCTATGTGTGTATTGAATGTGTTATATGTATTCGGCATTCGGTGGCGAGATGGTGCGAATGAAGAACTCCAACTGCAGTGGGGCACTGTTTAAGAAGTCGCCAAATTAATCACAAATGTTCTTTTAGCTTGGCAAAATGTTCGTCAATGGCTCCTTTCAAGCAAACATTTTAGTCGTGCAGAGTTAGTAAAGAGAAGTTTGCTGAGAGACAGAGCACTGATTATGTGTTTGGTAGTGAATGATGTTGGGGTGGTGCAGAGATGAAACAACAGTGTGATGACTGTTTTGGTTCCCATCCCCCAGACACAGAGTTTCATTAAGGACTAGAATACTGGTCATGAACTTGTGCCCTGTCCAGATAATGGACACATTTGTGGATCAGCAAAAAAAAAAAAAAAAAGAAAAAGAAAAAAGAAAAGTCTGTGGAGGACCCTGCTGTCCACGCTTCTCATATTAACAAATGAGGGCAATCTGTAATGATTATGCTGATTATATTGAAGGATTGCATCAGTGTCCTGTCCTCTAAAGATTTGAATCGAACCTATCAGTGTCTGAACAGATGCACAGGGAGGGATTGGTTGTGTTGAGAGGCCAGATGTGTGAGGCACCTGTAGTGCACTGTCAACACTAAAGATCCAGCAGCAGGCTGGATAGTAGTGCTTGTCCAGCCAGACACAGATGGACAGGGTCACACAGGCCCACTATTGTGCGGACACTAATCACACACACACACACGCACGCACACACACGCACGCACACACGCACACACACACACGCACGCACACATATAATCTATCAATTCAAGTGATTTCTTTCAATCTTGGTCAGTAAAAGCCTGTTTCATGTTTCATCACACTTCTCTGCCCTCGGAAGTTCATTTACAAGGAAAATTCAGAGTTTTCTCTTAAATTGCCACATGGTTAAGTGATATTACAGAATAATCTCTGGTCATTTGGCATCAGATATTTTTCTGCTTAAAATGTACAAAACTGTCATTATTAGCTGGGGAGATTTTTGAACAAAAATCCTATTCAAGGCACGTTTAAGATGTTCAGGACAAATGTATTCCTTGGAAACATAATGTGGTGTACAGAAACCAATCCCATACAAACTTAATTCGGTAACATCAACATCAGCAGCTGCTTTTCAACGGAAAAATAATTCTAGGATAAAATATCTAATTGAATTAGATGAAGTAGAGTGTTGTCCTTCAAACAGGCACAACATTGTCCAGTAAAGACAAGCTGCAATGACATGCAATGATAATCATAAAATGATAGAAATTAGAAGGGAAAACGTGTTGACAGCTTGCAGTCATCCGTAGCCAGGTTTTCTCAAACCCAGTCAATCCAAAACCAGGTCTTCCATCAAATAAATGGCACAGACACTGGAAGTTGTTTTTCTGTCATTTTATGATGAAATAAAATGAAAGCCACTTTAGTTTGTCATTGTACGGTTACAGTGAATTTTGTCTTCAGCATTCAACCCATCCTATTGTATAAGAGCAGTGAGCAGCTGCAGCACCTGGGGACCAACTCCAGTTCTTTTTCATATTGACTTGGTCAGGGGCACAGGCCGGAGTATTAACCCCAATATGCATGTCTGTTTGATGATGGGAGGAAACTGGAGCACCCAAAGGAAAGCCATGCAGACACAGGGACAAAAAGCAAACTCCACACAGAAAAGACCTTGGATGGGCTTAAAACCCAGGTCCTTCTTGCCGTGAGGCAACAGTGCTAACCTCTGCACCATCATGAAAAACATTTGAAAATATGATGGGAGGCACCAAGCATGATGAAAGTTAAATAGACGGACGAAGAAATGGTTTTCTAGTTTTCTAGTACTCATTATTCAACCTTATTTAAGCAGGACATCAAATTACAAATCAAGATCTATTCTTCAAGGAAGACCTCTCCGAGAATACACCAGTAGATGTGGAGCTGCGTGCATGTCTGACCCAGTTCAGCTTGGGATTTTCAGTAAAAGCTATAAAGGAAACTCCGGGAGGAGAGGGACAGAACGGAGGTTTCTTTCCGGATCAAACGATGGGCCACAACAAATTGTAATGTAGCTCCGTTAAAAGTTTTTCACCAATTGTAATGACTGAAGGCGGATGATAACAGCATTCCTCCACCACTCCATTGCCCGGCATAAAAATGTAGATGTTAGATAGCACCTCCCCGACCCAGCCTTTTTCTCTCCTCCACCCTTGATCTCCCCCTCTTTGATTTATTCATTTTCTATGTTTGCGAGCTGGACGGGACAATGGCGTCCTTCATAACCGGGCTGTGCTCCCACTACCACCACTTTGCAGCCCCCAGGGCGCCTCATTCAGTAGGCCTGGCTGATCTGACCCTGTCATAGAGAATGGCAAAACTGTCTCTCTTTGGGAAAGAATCACAGCAAGGGAAATCCAAAGAATGCATATATATATATGTGTGTGTGTGTGTGTGTGTGTGTGTGGTAATGTAACCCATATACAACAGTAATTCCTCTTGGAGAATTAGGTATTTTTTTTATAGAAATCAAAATACTGTTGGAAGAAATGGAGGTCAGTCTAAGATGGAAACTGAGGTGACTGGTAATTGAAACAGATATTCATATTTACTGTATCTCTGTGAAGGAAAATCTGATCATCTCTGAAACCAGACACCACGCCGGTTGTTTGAACCTAACACTACAATTCTAGATTAAAAGAAGAAAAGAAATTAGATGCAAATAAAAGATGCTTCACGATCTGAATGTAAAAACAGCAACAATATGTGAAATACAAGATTAAACAAAAATTTAAAACAAGCTTGTTGATCCATCATTTGGTCTTGTTTATGGCTAACCAAACTAGAGATGCGTGAGGTTGGAAGTATGGGGGTGGTACATGCACAGCTGAAAGGGGTGTGCAGAGGTCCCTTTTGCCATGTAAACTGTTGTCAGAAACACAGCATCACATTGCACTCAAGCTGTCGAAGAGAAGTGAGAAAACACTAAAATAACCTGAATCCACAAGTTTAAGAGATATTTTTTTTACATCTCCAACCAGTAGCAATGCTAGCCATCTTCATAGGTTCATAGCACCCCCCC
The DNA here is from genome assembly GCA_900302585.1 of Regalecus glesne. NCBI lineage: Eukaryota > Metazoa > Chordata > Actinopteri > Lampriformes > Regalecidae > Regalecus > Regalecus glesne. The sequence goes on along the minus strand of OMLC01009842.1, from coordinate 10,231 downwards.
AGTCAAGATTATTCAGCAGATAAACTTTGAGATGAAGGAATCGGGTGTGGGAGGAGAATGTAGAATGGGAAATGAGGGATAGGAGCAAGAGGGAGTGAAGGAGAAGAGGAGAGCAGGGAAACAAGGATGGGGTGAGAAGGGGTCAGGTTGCCCCCACCCCCTTTTTCTCATTCTAGGAGGTGCAGATAAGGCTGACTGCGTAGTCCAGGCCTCTGCTGAGAAAGACAGCCTTTCTTTTCGCTGGGCCCTGCCTAATGCAATTGAAACAAATTGGTATAATTATGCTCCATATTGCAGATTGAGGAGGCAATGTGGCCTGTGGGATGAGGGCGGGATGGGCTAGCTGGCGTGGGTATTTGCTGACGGGAATAACTAATTCATCGGCTACTTTTGCCATTTATCAGAGTACATTCTTGCATTTATGACATTACGGGTAATTGAATAAAGAAGTCCTGGAATGCCACTTCTCTCTCTCTCTCTCAAAATGTGATTCTGCTAATGTGAAAATAACTCCTCCCCTCCCTCTCTCTCACCTCCCTGGCCCTCCTGTCAACCACACTCCGGTCATATTGCCCACTCTGTTCAGCACACTATGGATTTTTTTTAAATCACCCGGGCCAATTGAGCTGTCTGGCCTGAGCCTTCAAGCCCCCGAGCATGGCAATTCTGACTCTAGTGCCATTGTCTTCCACACAATAACAGCTGCACATACACTGAAACACATGTGAGTGTGCTGAAGAGGACAGATCCATCATACGGGTTCGCTCTGAGACACATGTCCCCAATTCTGACACATTTATGGAGGAAATATGAAAAAAAAGGAACAGTGCAAAACAAATCCATGTCAATAATATATTTCTTTACTTGATGTCGGCACTGGACTTCTGAGAAAGAGAACAAGAGCAGCTCTTCTAAGCCCAAACCAGAGGTATGCATTTGTGACCACAGTTTGCCTGAACAGGACTTCAGGGCTCTGATCCACCATTATATTTGCAACTGTGACAGTAATTAAAGAGTGCTGTGTCCAGGGTCAAAAGGAGGTGCAGAGAGATGGAGAAAAATGGTCTTGAAAAGGAGGGCCGTAATTCTGTCATAAAACAACAGAAATAACACTAAAACAACAGTTCCTGTTGGAGGTGAAACTGTCTGAGTGGTTGGGGGCATGATGGCATCCAGATGAGTGACAGGAAGTGATGCTGATGCTGGCAGGTGCCAAGATGCATGACCTGGAAGTACACATCAACCTCCAAGATCATGTAAGATTATGCAGCTTCTCCAAAGCACATGCAGAGCTCTCTCCTCCTCATCTTCCCTGGCCGGGTCATTTGGACCCCACCCTGTGGAGAAGATGGAGGGAATGAAGGAATAGTGAGGATGGGGGATGGAGGAACACTATTTGATCCCTGCTCCATGTAGCACTGGGCCTACTCATACATCCATATCCTGTTTGGGGAGGCGGTCTGTTTGAAACCCATCTGCTCCAAGGTCCCCATGGCATCATCAGAAACTTATATGAGAATAGAGCAAGCAGGAGAGAAACCTTCCGGGAACCTGCAAAGATTCAAGATTCACTATTATTGTCCCAAAGAAAGGTTGCTTGGGTGAGAACGAGAAGCCGCATTTTGGGAGAAGGTGAATATCCGAATTGAAACTGGATATCACATAAATGAACGCATTTTCCATTATAAACTGTCAGCCCCCACAGGACACATGTAAAACCACCCATACTTCCAATGATCATATATTCAACATCAGTCATCAGGGAGCAGCAGGTCAAACACCAGATGACGCCTGGTTTCAATCAATTATTATAGACTTTCTTCAAGTCGATTGCATGTAATAAATGACATGAAAAGACCCCCCCCCAGACATACAACCACTAAACATGAAACAAAGCAGAGAAGAACAAAAATAACCAAAAAAATAAAAATGTGTGAAAATAATCAAGCTTGAAGGAATGGTTTATAAGTCAGGGAAAGACTGAATTCTGAACTGCAAGGTAGCATAAAAGACCTCTGAGAAAAGTGAGTACCATATTTGATTATGACCAGAAAACAACATCCATTGGACATAAGTAACACAGATTTGATTTTAAACAAAACAGCCAGCAGTCAAAAATATTGATGAATTGAAAAGGGGCAAAAGCATGATGTGCATTTTTATTTCTGATATCCGCTTAGTCCAAAATATAATTATATGCAGCTTTTACAATTAAACGATCAGGCCATTTAGAAAACCAGCCAAGTTAGAAGCTCACTTCCTAGATTTTTTTTTTTTGGATCAGAGTCAAATCACCTGTTAAATCTCCATAAATTGAATTTAAATACATGACCAAATGATGATGACCAGATGTCACTTCACATTTAGTCGTATTACCAAGAATCTGAAATAAAACCTGAATCAGAATCTGTTGGATTTGTTGTGACAGATAATGAAGTACATTTGGTGGGTTGCTCACACAGGAGCCATTCAGATGTGAGGTTATGAAAGTTCGTTCATATAGATCATGATAAACGCGTAGGAAGAACGCTATTAAGTTAACCAATATCAACCCATAGAATGAATTAATCAGTATGGTATGTGGTGTTAAAATCACAACGGCCAGACTATCTCTCTCTTTCTCTCCCTCCCTCTCTCATATTTGCTCTCTCTTGTTCTCGCTCACTAGGTACATGATATTCAGAAATGGACATAAACTGGACATGCACATGTGGGATTTGCAACAATCTTGTCTTAGAGAGAAGTTTTCAGATAAAAAAAGAATAAAGTTGTCAAAGGTGTTGGGGCACATACTAGTGGATGTTCGTCAGACATAGAGGAGGGAGGCACCTCCCTCAGGAAGCAATTAGCAGTGTTGGACCAGTGGCTAATAAAATATGTGGGCTACAAGCTAGCCACAGGCTGGTCAGACAGCGGGGCCCCTGCTATAGTTTGTGTGTGTGTGTGTGTGTGTGTGTGTGTGTGTTGTGTGTTGTCTCTACTGAGTTTGGTACCCAACAAATTACATGGAAAGGCCCCTAATGCAAAGCTATAGGACCAGTGACCTGTGGAGCACCAGCACAGTTAGGGGTGTCAAGTTCTCCTCCTCTTTCCAACTGTTCCTCCACTTCATTACAATTCAACATTTGTGACTTAAGGTGCTCTGGTGGTAAGAGTACAACAAAATAAAAAAGAACAGCAAATGGTTAAATTACATAAACCAGGTCCAGACCTGTCCTGGTGTTTCTCCGCCTTTTGCCCAATCAGCACTGGGATAGGCTTCAGCATGACTCTACGGCCTGACTTTGGATGAGCAGTTGACAATGGATGGATGGATAAATAAACCTAATAACAGCTTCCTTTTTTAAGAAAAAGAAGAAAAAGAAGAATGAATGGACTTGGCAGTGGCAAGGAACCATGCTCCCTTGGGGAAGATGTCCTCAGCGGGGAGCCGGTGTAGTTCCTGAATAAAGAGGCCAGCAGGCACTGAGGGGGAACTGAAAAACCACCTCCTCTTGCGGTGTGGCGAATGCAGCATCAGATTAGGTTTCAACTCATCATCTAGATGCTGCCAAAAGCATGGACAGCAGACACAACAAAACCAGATTTATTAGGAAACAAAGCTGGAAGAAGACCACTTCAAACTTCTCCCCTATGGGAAAGACAGGGTGAGAAGAGATGGAGGGAGAAGAGGAAAAGACAAGAGAGAGGCAGAGAACCGAAGAGGAGGAGGAGGAGGAGGATATAGTGGTGGTTGGGGGTAAATAAGTGGAAGCATATTGACAGCCGGCTCTTCTCTACATTTCTAACACCCAGTCCAGTTTCCACTGCTGGCTAAAGAGCTGTTGAAAACTTTGGTCACTGACTAAACACTTGGGATCCGAAATGATCACTTAATGCCTTTTTTGCTATGATTGGTATCCACAAAAAGTTGTATTTTTAGGGTTTGGACAAACGCGATAAGTTGTGAACCTCATAAACAAGAGCCCAGCCAATTGGCAAGCAGAGCAAGAATTAAACTCTTCTACAAGAAAACGCCGAGTGATACAACTGAATTATTCTGAATTATTCTTCTATCTTATGTGCAATGAAAAATACATATTTGGGTAACCGAATCCAAAACAACTTTAAATCTTTATGCTCTTGTTACAAAGCGCAGACCAAATTGTCTGTTACTTGAAATATCACAAACACATGTATATAGGCTGGATTAATACCGACCTGCTTGTCACTGTGTCTTACACCCACATGGAGTCATTCATATGGGTTGTTCATAGCTCATGAGGTAGGGCCATTGTCTAGTTATTAGAAGATAGGTGGTTCATTCTCTGGGCACTGCAGAAAGTGTGTTGAAGTGCCCTGGAGCAAGACACTTAACCCCCTAACCGCTCAACCCCTGAGATGGAATGGCGACCTGTTCAGGGTGCTTTTTCACCCTTCCCCCAATGAGCCTCGGCATAGGCTCCAGCATGACTACGAGACCCAACTTGGGATAAGCGGGTGATGATGGATGGATGGAGTCATTCATAATATCAGTCAAGCAATTACCCAGTATGCAACGGTAAACACATGGCGGCTTGGTATCGTCCCCTCTGTACCAAAGACATTGTACAGCGTGGATCATCAGGTTATCAAGTCTCACCTGGATTGATTGTTAGGGTGTAATACAAGTTCATTCATGACAGCTCAAGGCTTAATAGAATAAAGGGTTTTTATGGGGATAGACTGGCAATATAGCCTCTTGGTTTTCCAATTAATTCACCTTCGAGGTACTATGTGTACCTAAAACACACCACGTCTGCCAAAAAACAATAACGGCATCCTGATCTGGCCAACTCCACATCAAATGAAAATACACATCCTCCAACTTAATAATACTAGAGGTCTGTGGTTAAGGAGTAAGCTGAGCCAACAGATGTATTGCTCTCACATCGAGTCATGGGGAATTCATTTAAATTGGGGTTTTACTCCAAAACTTAATAACACAAGACATGGGCCCTGTGCGTTCCTCGGGCTTGTTGGAAGACTCGGCTGTCTATTTTGCATCGAAACGCTAATGCACAATTATTATGCCGTGCAGTCAGGATGAGGCTGCTTGGCGGGCTCCCTTAAGTCCACCAGGAAGTCGGTGGGAAGCGTAACATGAAGAAGTGTTACTGCAACGACCACCTTCACACACAAACCCCAGTGGTTATCTCATCCAGGGATGTCACAGCGGTCAGCATGAAGTACTGCTGGAAAAAAAACAACAACTGACGACTTGGGATGTGACTGCCAAATTCAATTATTTCTACAAGACACATGCAAACGCAAGGTTTTAAAAAAAAATGATATCCTGTCTAGTCAAGCGTAATGCAATTTGTACCGAGACTCTCAAAGACTGAAATTGTAGAACATATACAACTTGAACAAACAAGAGTAGAGCGGAATAAGTCAAACTTGGCAGCAGTTTTATTGACTAAAATAATAGAGATGAGAGATCCATAAACACAATTAAGATAACTTTTGACAAATTTAAAGGTTTAAGTGTACTCCTAAAAGACAGACAGCTAATAGCTTAGCATCTCCCAGCCAAGGAACCAAGCAGTGTGAGGCTATTTGTTTAGGGAAAATCATCCTTGTGTGCATGTGCGCTCACATCTATGAGCTTCATCACACATGCAAGCTAGGGTGTGTCTGCAGACCAGATTTTCACATGCTGTGTGGTCCTGCTTCGAGAGGTGTGGAGATGAGAAACCTCACCCTTCATCAACAGAACCAGAGCACGAGTTACACGGACTCTCGGTGGAGCTCGGCTGTTCTCCTCCCAGTGAATGACTCAAGATTGCAAAAGAAGGAGAGAGAGAGGGAGAGAGAGAGAGAGAGAGAGAGAGAGAGAGAGAGAGAGAGAGAGAGAGAGAGAGAGAGAGAGAGAGAGAGAGAGAGAGAGAGAGAGAGAGAGAGAGAGAGAGAGAGAGAGAGAGAGAGAGAGAGAGAGACAGAGAGAGAGACAGAGAGAGACAGACAGAGAGAGAGAGAGAGAGAGAGAGAGAGACAGAGAGAG
>OMLC01009823.1:5420-15655 GCA_900302585.1 Regalecus glesne | reverse complement strand
GGAGGAGAAGAAGAAGGAGGAGCAGTAGGAGAAGGAGAAGAAGAAGGAGGAGCAGTAGGAGAAGGAGAAGAAGAAAGAGGAGCAGGAGAAGAAGAAGGAGGAGGAGGAGGAGAAGAGGAGAAGGAGGAGGAGGAGGAGGAGGAGGAGAAGAAGAATCAGCTTTATTCCTTTGTCATGGTACATACATATAATGGAATGTGTTCTCTGCATTTAGCCCATCCTGTTGTATAGGAGCAGTGAGGAGCTGCAGCACCCGGGGAGCAGCTAGGGGTTCAGCGCCTTGCTCGAGGCCACGCTGACATGCTGCAGGGACCGAGAATCAAACCACCGATCCTCAGCACCGCTCCCGTGTTCTGGTATGTTCTGGACGGAGCTGAACGTGTTGGTCCTGGCAGACCTTCATGTCGCCCTGCAGGCTGCTGTTCCTCAGACGAGTCTCTGAGCCTCCGACGGCCTGGTTGTGATGAGCGCTGCAGGTCGTTCAAGAAGAGCTGCACATCTGGCCAGATGTGTGATGGTTAATGTTATCGTCATCATCGTGAGCAATGGCAGCTGAATGCTGCCGGTGACGTTTTCACTAGACAGGACCTTGAGGGAGGAGCAGAGCAGTGTACGTTACATCTTTATAAGAGGTCCGCCCTCCCTGGTTCCTTCCCCTCACCTGGCCGAAAGCATGCCAAAGTGTCCTTGAGCAAGACACTGAACCCTTTACTGCCCTCTAGTGTCATGGAGGATTTGGACCCAGAGCCTCTGGCTTGTCAGTTCCTGAAGCGGGTGCTCTACTTGCTGTGTGCTCCATAGTCCAGGTGAAGACACCACCTCATGTGACCCACGTGAGCTCCTGTCCACTAAACCCAGCCCCCAGCAGCTCGGCCCTCCGTTCTGCTGAAGATGACCCACGACATGTCATCCGCTGCACAGGCTTGGTCAGTGTTGACGCGTGGGGTCACTGTGTGTGTGTGTGTTAGCTGTGTCGAGCCGGGCCGTGCGTCTATCCTGTCCACCAGCGGGGGTTTGTCGCTGCAGGCGGAGTGCAGGGAAGGCCTTTAGAATCAGGGGCTCCGGGTCACAGGGGAGAGCGGTCCATCCGAGAGCAGGAATGCAAGCTCGCCGCAGTGGGCTTCACTGGAGTCATGGTCAAAAGACAGCAAAGCTGTGAAATCCAAGAGACGGACAGAGGTCAAACCTCGCAGAGGCTGTGATTAGATCCAGAGGACAAAACAGACACACACACAGCACAAAGGCTGCCCAGCAACGGTGGGACTCACACACCGGCAGGCAGTTAGAGGAAACAGCCGCTTTTCAACATCCGCTCTCTGTATGTGAAGGTCCGTCCTCTGTACGTCCCTGACATCCCAACAACACACGGCTGTGTGACGAGTTCTCAAGCTCTCTTTCCTCCCACCGTCACTGAGACATGCATGTCAGGGTTAATAATCCATCCTGTCCCCCCCTGAGCATGGGAGGAGGAGGAGGAGGAGGAGGAAGAGGAGGAGGAGGAGGAGCTAGAGATGGTTCCAGGGTGCTGCGGCTGCTTCTTCTCCTCCTTCTTCTTCTTCTTCTTCTTTTTAAATACCTTATGTTCATATTGGACCTTTGTTGGACCAACCAGAGTGAATCTTGGTCCACAAGAGAGGAGGTCCCCCCTTACCTTGTCTGCTGGACCAATCACTGCTGACTGAAGTCAACCGGGTCCAGTCCTGTGTGGAGCATCTGACCATTGAGGTCTGGACACATCTGGACGTCCTCCGGTCTCTCCTGCTGTCCTCCTCCACCCCAGCAGCCCCCTGCATGTCCCGGTGTGTGGCAGATGCCGTGACACCGTGACAGAGAACACCGTGCTCTTGAAGTGGATGAGAGGAGCTGATTTGATTGGCTGTAATCAAAGACAGCCCCACCATTCCTGCTGCTAATGTATTCCTTCTAATCCGGCCTTTTTGTGCCTGATTACTGCCAGCACAGCACGTCCTGAAATCAGGAGAGAAGTGCTGCTCACACCCTGGATGGCCTCCAGCGTGGCCAGGGCCATGCGTCTGACTCCGCTACGACCCCAAACTAGAGCCCATCGTCTCCTGTAGACAAGCATGCAGTTAAGCGTGTAGACGGGTGATGCGTTGAAAGAAGAGACCCGGGACAGGGCGTCCTTTCGTGTCTGCTCCTTTCTCTCTGACACTACGGTAGAGTCAGAGGAGGGGGCGGAGCCAGCATGTACGTGCAGTGGGGAGCAAATAAACCGGGGCCAACGCTGGAAGGTCGACACTCTGCTTTAGTGTGTACCGTGTCGGGCTGTGTGGTTTGACGTGTCCCGGACACTCACTCACCATCACCAGCCTCAGAGCCCCGGCATGACCAGAAACCTGGCGTGTGGATCGCGGTGAAAGGCCCCGGAGGAAGAACTGGCGATCCAGACGGTGGACGGGTCCATTCCAGATCCTGTTGACCACCCGGACAGCAGTCCAGGTTGCAGAAAGGGACGTAGATACAGGCCAGCCCCAGCAGGAAGGCCCTGGAGCCTGCACATCCACCAGAGTAGTGACCTTTGACCTGGACTTTTCCACCAGCCGAGGATAGAAGACACATGGATAAATGAGACATCCACTGAATGCTGATCTCCAATTCCACCCGACAATTACCCCATTACAGGAGATAGAGAGAGAGAGAGGTCTGCATGTATCAGCCACAAGGCTCGGCCTCCCCCGGGTGTCGGCACGTGTCCGCGTGTGGTTCTCTGTGAACAGCCCGACTGTCTGACGGCTGCCTGCTGTTGTGTTCTCCACCTGCACACTGGAGAGCAGGCGGAGGTTGTTAGCGATGATGAGGCTGGCGTGAGGGAGCACAGGCGGCCATGCTTCTGCCTGTGCTCCATAATGGATTGTGCTTGTGGGAGGTCAGGGATGAGCATCACCAGCAGGGGGCAACTGCTAAAGAGCCCGCTAACAAGCGGCCCGGTGCTGGAATATGCAGCGCGGTCGGTGGACATGGAGATGTGTGTGAAGAGCAGAGAAAGACATGCCCTTTGGATCACTGCATCATTTATTTGGAGTGAAGGAGAAACCCGCAAGGACACACACAGTGGCCAAGCGTGCAGCAACCTGCAGGCAGCTGGTCTAGTTCCTGCTCCATGATTGGACTCTTCCCACGTATGAGGGATTCCTCCGCTTGGCTCCTTAGCATCCGTTATGGTCCATGTTGGGCGGGCCTGCCGGATCTGTTGTTCTGCCGGTGTGTCCAGCTCCACTTCTTCTTCCTCCTGCCTTGCTCAGGGGCACAGGCAGCAGTAGGAACCCTGACACGCATGTCTCGGCGATGGAGGGAGGACACCCACACAGACATGGGGAGGACATGGGAAGCTCACACGTGAAGGACCTGGATTCGAACCCGGGACCTTGTTGCTGTGAGGCAGCAGCGTTAACCGCTGGTCCTCCCTGCTGTCATGTCAAGGCCGAGCGAGCTCCGCTGTCCTCTCTGCTGACCTCCTTGAGCAAAGACGTTGAGGGCCAGTTTCCACTTATCCAGCAGGAGAAGACTGGTTTTAGTGGGTAGCTCCCAGTGGCTGACGACAGAAGACTGAACGTAGCGGTACGGGTTTAAGGTGGTGCGTGGTCCTCTAGGAAAAGGCCACCACACCTCGACCCCACACGTGCTCTCTGAGGGACTGGTGACGTGTCAGGCATGGTGGCGCTGCACTCCAGGGGCTGTTTGGTCATCTGCGAGACTGATCAATGGCAGCAAAAAGAGAAAATAAGATAAATCTGTGCAGGCGCATTCAAGGCCAACCGAGGCAGGCTGATGTAATAACCCGAAAGAAGAAAGGGAGATATTAGCGCGCCAGTCCAGCCTTTTGTCATCATGCAGGATAATCCCTCAGCCAATCTCGTCTGGCTGAATAGCTGCCACCACAGCAAGTACAATGTCTCATCACGCCTTTGTGTTCCACGGTGCACAATGTTCTATTGTGTGTGCATGTGTGTGTGCACAATGCTGTTTATGAGGAGATCTGTCCCACACATGCCAGCCAGAGTCACTGATTGATTTCAGCCTATTAATCCGGTTGATGGCTGAATGTAAGTTGCATCATCTGTTGGACCCAAATCGGTGCTGGAGAGTTGTGTGAGTGTGGATGAAGCAGAGTGTCCACAGTAGAAACGGAGCCCTGGACTTCTTTCTTCTTCTTTCTTCCCTGATGTGCAGATGAAACAGATGCAGCCTGAAGTGAAGCCTGGAGCCAGCTGTCATCACTCCTCCACCAGCCTCTCTGATGTGGCTCTGCAGCTGGAAAACAACACACCAGCCAGAGAGGAGACGGATCCGTGATGGGCTCTGACCAGGACCGTAGAACTCCAGTACCGACTCAGTCTGTGTCTCCCATCATGAAGGTCAATGTCTCATCTCTGTCTTTGCAGCATGATCACCCAGGCTCACTATGGGAAGAGCAGGCTCCATCTTCTTTTCAAGACCAGTCAAAGTACTTACATTTACTTCTTTTTTGCTCTTGAATAATTTTCAATTTGATCGACCGATTGATTCAGACTCACTACGTCTGATTTGGACTCGATGTGGTGACTGGTACTAATGTTCTGGACTACAAGGCTTGCTCTCGCCAACAACCAACAATGGCAACTACTGAACGTCAGCCGGTTAAATTCTGAATGGACTTTTTTCCTGTTTTACTGGACATTAATAGATGTAACCAGTGCTTAATTTGTGCCAGACCTCTCGGTTTTAAACTGCTTGTCGTCCAGGACCTATTTGTGTGGATGGGTACCTCTCATATTGATTAAAAATACTTGTCGCAACTATTCCCAAGTGATGATATCAATCACATCAGTGATTCTTCCATCAAAAATAAAATACAAATAACAACAAAGAAAAACATACACACCAAAAAGGTGTCCAACCCCCTTAAATCACTAATATCAATTGAAAATAATACAGCAAAAATAGCCAATCACATCAACGAACTCAGTCCAGACCAACATTTCCGGGTCATTTACCGCCACAGCGACACACTGGTGACCTTTTGTGTGGTTAAGGTTAATTTTAACGTGAACACACACACACACCAGACGACTGACTGAATAAGACGCTTCCAGATGCTTGACGTGGCCGAGGTCGCACCCCCCGGCTGGAGGTCCATGACTTTCCCCACGGACGGTGAGTTAAATTAGTTCTGTGGACTTTTCCTATTCTTGGTTACCACTTTAGCTTCGCACCATCCTGTGATGCTAACAGAAGAATGTCCTGAGCTCATGTCCTGATGCATCCTCAGTAGTCCAGGTCAGGGAACCACAAACGGCCGAATCGGTTCAACTGGATTAGACGTTGATTCAGAAACGTCTCGTCTCTCAAACAGCAGACACCATCTCTCGGAAGATGAGACTTTTAAAAGATGAGACTCAGTTTGTCGGACTGACGATTTCACCCGTTTGAGTGACGAAACGTTTCTGACTAGTGCTATTGCTAGTGGAGATATAGCGGCTAGCTAACGTTAGCTAACCGTTAACGAGCTAATGTTACGCTAGCAGGGTTCCCTGGTAAACAAGGCCAACAGGAGAGCCCCGCCTAACTTTAAGGAATGAACCCACCATAGTGTACTGTATGTGTTAAACTGGTGAGCCCCAACTTTAAGTTTTGTAGTGCTAACCTCACCAGTTAGTCCACCAGTTGGCTGTGAGCTGAGCCCTATGTGTGTGTGTGTGTGAATGAGAGTTTGATTTGTATTGGTACCAATTTGCCCTCAGTGGCATTAAGGTAAATTACTGATAAGATAGTAAGGCTTATCTTTGCTAATTGGGTTAAAGATTTATAGATCCGTCCTGGATGCCCTCATTTTTTCAAATACTGAAGAGGAGCTGTGGCTGGAACTGTGAACTGTGATGAAGAACGGGAAACCCTGCTGGAAAGCCTCGACAGAGCCACACTTTGTTCTTTCAACAGCCGGTATGATTTAAATGACATTCTCAGCATTTTTTAACTGTTTGATTTCCAAGGAGTTGCAACAAGCACTGCCTCGGCTGATTACGAAGATTTAAATGTAGTTTGGTGAGGAGGTCTGAAACTTTTCCAGGACCCTCAAATGGATTGGATGGTAATGCTTTGTTGTTGAGCACTATGCTATGTCCACTCTAGAAGAGGTATCCTACTGCAGGCGAGGAAGGTAGAGTGTATTTGGTCTATAAATGCATTTCTGTGAGAAAGACATTAAATGTAGGTAAAATAATGCCATCAGAAAGCTCTTTTATTATTATCCATCCATCCATCGTCAACCGCTTATCCGAAATCGGGTCGCGGGGGAACCAGAGCCTATCTCCGTTCTCATTGGGCGAGAGGCGGGGTACACCCTGTATAGGTCGCCAGTCTATCACAGGGCAGAGCAGTTAGGGGAACAGTGTCCTGCTCAGGGACACCTCGACAGGCTTCTCGGTAGGTGCGGGGATCGAACCTGCAACCTTCCAATCGCCAGATGACTGCTCTACCCACTGAGCCATACCGCCCCCTCCAAATCCAACAATTGATCCTTTTTGGAATAGGCAATGTGAATAAACTTCATTACGGTCACATTTACAGAAAAGTAGTGTTTTACCTTTGCTCTGGATGTTTTGATTGCTGTATTACTGTCATCAACTGGGTTCCATAGAAACCAGAAAAATGTCATCCCATATTTTTATGAATAAGTATATGCAATCCAGAGGTGTAAAGTTGACAGCTGGACATTTTCTGATCACTAACACGTCCAAGTGCATCACTCAAAATCTATAATTAAATGCCTAGTGTCTAGTGGGAGCCGACAGGATATGTCAACAGCATAGCTTGCATTACTTGCATTCACATACTTTTCATACTGACAAAGGATGTCTCTGGTTAATTGAATACCTCATCCAGTAGTGTTGTGCATTAATTCAGTGGTTCTCGACTGGTAGTGGTACACAAGCTATCTGCAGATGGTACGTGAGAAGATTGCCAAATAGCCTTTTCAATGAGCATAATTTATTCAATCAATTTCATATAGCAGATTCTGTTATCCAAAGTGCTGAAAATTTCAGATGCAGTGTGCATTGATTGGGAATTGAACTGGGGTCCCCAGCTTGGCAGGTGAGAATTCCTCCACTGAACCATCAATCTACAGGGTAAATACAAGTATTAAAAAGTAAATATATTTATATTAAATGAAAAAAACATATAAACCACAAAGATAAAACAAACAACTGAAGATAATACTAATCAATTAAAACTTAGCCCTTGGAAATAAATAATGCTGTAATTGTTAAACAATCAGAAGCATTTTTGACTAGATGGACTCTCGCTCCCATACACCTTTCATAGTTAAACCTTTACTTAAGCTAAGGGATTGCCACTGGTAACAAGAGAGAAGTCTTTTTTGAGAAAATGACCTTACTAGCGACTGGATCCTCTTCTTGTGTAAACAGTCGAATCTCTGGAGAAAAGAAATGGATAAGTGGTCATGCATGTCATTCCTTTGAACAGTGGGAATGAAAATGGTAACACTGGAGAAACGGATGAAAAAGAAAACGACATCCACTGTACGTCGATATCAAGAGCAATGTGTTCTTTTTAGTTTCATTCATACACGCTCTGATCCATCACAACTGGAATGTTTTCTTTTTGGTGAAACATTAGCAAACCATCCTATCTAACTCGGCATCTGAACTCTAAACATCTTACCCGTGTGGATCAGACAGCCCTTTTTTTCAGAGAAATCTCTCTGAATTTAGAGGAAATCAGTCCAAAAAGTTGAGAAAGGCAAGGCCAAAATCTACCAAAGCCCTGGAAGCATCTCACACTGTCTTGTTATTTGTCAGCAAGGCTAAAAAACTTGGAATTGTTAAACATTGTAAATGGACTTGTTCTTGTAAAGATCTCATTTTACCAGGTACTGCGGTGCTTGCTGAAACCATGGTGGATAAAATATCTGGTGATGTGTGGCCAACAGCACCCTTATCAAATGAATGTCAAAGGATTGAGGATATGGGATATGAGAACTGACTTTGTTGAGCAAGTGATCGAAAAACTCAAACTGGCAGGTATATTTGCTCCATTACTCTGAGTCGACCAATATTAGTAGAGAAGCACAGTTGATTGCTTTTTTCTGATATGTGGACATTTTAGAGTCGGACGTTATTGAAGACATCCTCTTCTAGAAAAGTCACATGGGAAAAACTACTTGTGATTATATCTTCTTTTTGAATTAATTTCACAAGTATTCAATCAGGCCTATTATTAATTAATTATGATTAATTAATTGACAGAGTACTTCAGGTTGAACCAAATGTGACTGGTGGTACAGTAAGGGGAAACATAGCTCAGTGGGTAGAATGGTGTAAAATGCAGAGAATTGACTGATAATAATAATAACTGTTCCCTTATCAGTCCCGCGAGGGGAAATTTGGAATTCTCTGCAATTGACCCATCCTATTGTATAGGTCTAGTGAGCTGCCACCATATGGCGCTCAGGGAGCAGTTAGGGGCTCAGTGTCTTGCTCAAGGACACCTCAACATGCTTTCTGCAGTACCAAGTATCAAACCTGCAACCTTTCGATCACCAGACAGCCACTCTACCCGCTGACCTATACCACCTGCAAGAAAATATTGAGAGAATCTGAAATAAGAATAGAACAAAGAAAATCGGAAAAGGTTAAGAACCACTACTTTAATTTATGTGAAGCCTAATATACCTTTGGAATATGAGGAATATGAAACACAGCTGGATACAGATGAAGTTGCTTAGATAAAACTGCCTTTTTAAAAATCTTTGGTGCCATTCAAGACTACAGAGTTGAGGCTATGCTAGGAGTACCATTGACACGGAGTGGTATTTTTTATTAGAGCCTAGTAACATAATGCATAATGTACAGTGACACAGCCCATATAGGCAGGTCAGTCAATTAATTACCTGGACATAGCATGCTGAGATGCCCTGGTACTGAAATACCAGGGATAAAGCAGCTGAGTCTGCCAAGGTTTTGGTCTGGGTTTGTTCAGAAATATTTTTGACAGGAATTCAACTGTTTGGTATGAGGAGGATAGGAGGGATGGACAAGATATTTTTAAAAAATCAGTAACTGAATATTTAATGTCTGTAACAGTTGTGGACATCAACAGAAAATTCAGGAAGAAAAACGGCCAAGAAAAATGCATCAAATATTTGAGCCCTCCCGGGGTCGTGTGAGGGGTCAGAGTGTTTGTTTTTACACATGTGGCCTTATCCTGGATTTTATTTGGAATTACTGCTCAGGGACCAGTCTCAGGCACTGGTTGGAGAAAATCTCCCTCTGACTTTGGAATCAGACAGGACAAGCAGATAACCTCTCTCTTTATGGGCTGATAAACCAGCAACAAAATGTAACAAGCATTTTTTTTGTCTGCGTTTCCGTTTTCAGTGACACTGTTGAAAGTTAAAGTGAATCCAAATCCCAGATGTGGCTTTCTGTTTTAGCTGGCAAGCTTCTTTCAGCCCTGAAAAATGGACGGGCGTTTATTGAAAAAAAACCCTCCTTGTTTCCTTTGGTTCAGCTCTGCTTCTCATATGATAAGCCAGGGAGCTGATAAAAAGATGCTGAACCACTATCTCAAAGTGTGCTGTGTTACTATGTGACAGCAACAACTTGCGCTTACCTGAATGTTGTCTATGTAGTCATTCAATCCCAATCCTGATTAAGGAAAAACAAAGCAACAAACAGCATGATTTACCCGTTGTCTGGTTGGTTCGAGGATGTTCAGGGTGTAAATATGTGTAATTCAAAATCAAAACTTTTGATTTTAGATGGATTCAAGATGTTTATTGGTAGTACAGTTGTGTGACATTATTGTGGCTGGCAGGATGCTATTACAGAAACATGAGATAAATCAAAATGAGGATATATAATACAAGTGTGTATATGTGTATGTGGGCGCACACCTACATATAAAGCAGGTATAACATTAGGTAATACCTTATTCTGTTATTAGGTATAACAGAATAAGGTATAACATAGGTAAAGGTAAGAATAGAAATCAATCAAGTATAAAAGGAAATAATGGTGCATATATGATCAGTAGTCAAAATATTCTACACGGGGTAATTATGTATTGCAAAGATGGTAAAGTTACACTTGTGTGTGTGTGTGTGTGTGTGTGTGTGTGTGTGTGTGTGTGTGTGTGTGTGTGTGTGTGTGTGTGTGTGTGTGTGTATATATATATATATATATGCGTGTGTGTGTGTGTGTGTGTGCTAAATT
>OMLC01009789.1:3855-14048 GCA_900302585.1 Regalecus glesne | reverse complement strand
CATGCATGCATTCATTTGGTGCTTCTGTGTTTTTTCTTCTGAACTGCCCCTTACATTGTGTGTATTTCGACAGTTTCTTTTCGGTGCATTTGCAGCTGTTTTTTGGCAGCTGTGCTTTTTCACTGAACTTGTAGACATTTCCCTGCAAGTGGCCTAATTAGGTATGTGGTGCTTGATGTGTGAGAGCTTTCAGGTGTCTCACATGTTCTCTGACCTGCATTTGTTTCTGAGCACCAGCTCAGAGCGGGACTGCCTTACCAGAACAGACTGCAAATCAGTGGATCCTGGACACATACACATGCATGCATATGATGCAGATCAGAGGGGACAAAACCATGGTGATCCACTGCGTCTGACACCAGCACTTACCACTCAGATACTCAGTGTTTGCACTTCAAAGGATGGGTTCAGACTCAAAATGGACCCCCTCAGAATTAAATTAGGGGCCCGTTGTGGGAAAATAACTCGACTCATTTAAGCAATTTCATGTTGTAGCTTGATCGTCTCAAAACACCGCAGCTTACAAAGCAACCAGCCAAATGCGCAACACGTGATTTAACAGATTAAACCCACTGATGCCCAGATGTGTGGTGCGTTTGAGCTCTGGCAGCAGACTCTCATACTGTGGATTTGTCAGTATTGATGCCCCCAATACCCGTCTGGGCCACTTATCACTGTAGGGGGTCAAAGTTGCAGGCTTCTTGTTCCTCTGATCTGATTACTTCAACTGGACGCAGTCCTGAAGGGCTGTATGACACCCGGCTTCACCAGCTCTGCCTGTCTTCAAACGAGGGCTCTAATGAGTTTCCTGCTCGATTAGTGAATAACGTTAGAGCTGTTGGGCCAAATATCCCACCTCCATCCACCCCCTTGAACACCTCAGCTTTGCCCTTATCCTCCATTGACCTCACTGATGTGGGGGGAAATGTGTAACATTCCTCAAGTCCCCCCACAAACAAAAAATCCCACCAGCATCCTTGTTTAAACATACCCTTGGGCCCATTGGTGATTGTGTGGTTTCAATTGGATATTACATCCATCCAGGGGCAGGATGGCTCGGTTGCAGAGAAGCATGTGGAAGTGTCCTTGAGCAAGACACTGTTCTGCTAACTGCTGTGGTCTGTGATGGACTGGTGATCTGTCAAGACTGTTTCCCTGCCTTTCACCCAACGAGCACTGATAAAGGCTCCAGTTCCCCCGCAACCCAACCTCAGCAGTGAATAGATGGATGGATGGATTAATTATTATTTAAAGAGGCATCATAGTTCAGGAGGTAGGGTGGTAATCTACGTCATCAGAGGTTGGTGGTTTGATCCCCAGCCCTGCAGAAATCATGTCAAGGTGCCCTTGAGCAAGACACTGGACCTCTAAACGTTCTTTTAAACAGCATCCCGCCTCAATGTGGGGGGTGCTGTTTAAAAGAAAGTTTATAAATAACTCCTGAGTCTTTTTTTAATCTCCAGTTCTCGATGCAAACGTCTCATCATCCACAACCTCTTCCTGCAAGTGTGTGTGCTGAGAAACTGCAGAGGTTTCCCTTAACGGAAACCAGAGTATGAGGTTAAGCCCGCAGCTTTCAGCTCTGCACGGTGTGACAGAGTATAGATGGAGCAGGCGGTCGTTCCTCTGAGCCAATCTAATAAAGCACAAGGCGGAAGTGGCTTTCATGTTTGATCAGATAATGAACAGCTTGATAGGGTGTAAGCACTTACTGTAAGACCCTGTGTGTGTGTGTGTGGGGGGGCATGCCTGTGCACACTGAGGGGTATGGCCTTTCCTCTATGTGGGGCATCAGATGTGTGGGGGTCAAATGCATGTCTTCTGGTAAGCAGCCTGAATATTGTTAACTTTTGAGAATTGGCCCATGAAAGCCTCGTGTTCTGCCGTGCTGCCAGTGGTAAACCATCTGTCTCTGCCACCTCAGTGTGATAGTAGGTCACCAGTCAGACACTGCCATTCCTGCCCTGCCACCCCTCTCATCTCTCTCTTCCCCTCCTTCTCTCCCATATGACCCTAACTCACTGTCCATCTCTTCTTCTTTTACTGAACCTCTCCCCCTGCCCTCCAACATGCAGCCCAGCACAGGAGGTGTCAGGCGTTTCATCAAGCCCACGGAGTCCTTGGAGCGTTCACTGGAGCTGTCTCGCCACCGGGGGCGCAAAAGGACCCAGAAACGGCCCAACTACAAGAACCTTGGAGAGGAAGAGGATGAGGAGGAGGAACGGTCCGGGGGAGGAGGAGAGGAAGGCTGGGAAGACGACGGTAGAGGAGGCGAGCGGGACGGCGGCCGGGACAGGGAGAAGGGAAAAGGTACAGAGGGAGGAGAGAGAGGAGCAGGAGGTGGAGGTGGGAGCTCAAAGGGAAGCAGAGCGAGTGGGGAGACAGCGGAAGGTGAGTGAGTTTTTGTGTGTGTGAGTGCGTTTGTATATGTGTAAGTGTGTTCATCCTACTGGACACGGGACGCACTGGACTGTGCATGTCGATGTGTCTATGCCCCTATCGATCAGACCCAGCATCCCATGATGCACTCTGATTTCCCAGCAGCTGGCATGGAAGCAGCCCTCCTCTCCAGACTGGAAGCAGGGAGGAAGTGAGAGATAGCAGCCTCGTTTCCTTTTAACTCATGAAAGCAGCTCATACAGAGGGACTCGTGGTCAGGCAATGGGCCAACA
Source organism: Regalecus glesne (assembly GCA_900302585.1). Lineage (NCBI taxonomy): Eukaryota > Metazoa > Chordata > Actinopteri > Lampriformes > Regalecidae > Regalecus > Regalecus glesne. The sequence goes on along the minus strand of OMLC01009789.1, from coordinate 11,376 downwards.
GAGTGGACATCAGTGTTTGGCTTCAACACCAGAGAGGTCAATTTATACATGTCACCATTAGTCCCTATGCCGTGGGGGTGGACATGGACTTAGAAGGCTGGATCGCCTTCCTGATGCCCCACGGTAGGTTCAAACCCACAACATCTGGCTCGTCAGTTCCTTAAGTGTTCATTCTACTGCTGAGCTTCTGTGTCCCCTCTTGCCTTCAACACCAGGAGGTCACATCAATGGTTAAACATCTGAGCTTTGGCTTAAAGCAGTGGTATCCAATCATGTTCCGTGAGGGTCCGTGTCCATGCAGGTCTTCTTTTCAGCCAAACACTGCACTGGCTGATTTTATGGGTTAACACAACTGCAACCAGACAGCAGGGCTACCCAGTGAACTCAGATGGAGCACTCTTGGGCTGGGAAGAGAGCCTGCACACACGGGCCTCCATGGCACATCAGTGAATAGCATAGGTGTAAAGCATCATCTCAGAGCTGTTCTTACATATACACTTCCTGGGGGTAATTTGGAAACCACGTTATTTCATCCACCACAACACCAGAGCCCAGAGCACCTTCATGCATGCTCAGTGATCCAGGGGAGGAAATCTCAAAAGAGGTGAATCCGCTCATCTGGACACAACGTTTTATAGAGAGGCTATCTGTTCAGGCCGTCCTCTCTAGTGGACTCACCACGGCCTCTACACGTCCCTGGATGGGAGCAGATCTCAGTTTAAAGCATGCACCATCTTCACGGGAGTTAGAAGTCTCCCAGACGGTTTGATGAGACAGCTGATGTGAAACCTTGCTCGTCCCACAGCCCTCGTGCTCAGAGAAGAGTCCGAACAGTGAGCGAAGAACGTGTAGAAGACCGAACTGACGAAGCAATATAATGAGGAGAATTCAGAAGTATGAATGTAGACATGCTTAAAGATAAATCTCTTTCCAGTTTGGAGACCAGGCCTCTGTCTTCCTGCTGCTCTCCTTGTCATGTCCCCCATGGTTACTGTGGTTACCCCTGATCACCATCTCCAGCACAGCTGACTATTCATACCAGCCACGAGCTTCATGGTGAAACCCACCCACACATCCATCCTGCACTCCTCACGTCTCCGCCTGTCTCTCACTCTCCTGCCTGCATGTGTGTGGTTTGGTGTCTCTGTAGTGTGTGGGGGATTCTCCTCTGTACTCATGGGTGAAGATGCGCTCGTAAGGGCCTCCGGTGGCGTAGGGGGTTAAGGCGCTGTTCAGCGCATCTCTGCGTCATGCAGTTGGGTGATTGAATCCTAGCTGTGCCGTTTCCAGCCATGGCCAGAGGTCGATAATTGGCTAAGCCTCACATGGGTATAGGGGTTAGGTTGGATAAAGTATTGTGGGTTCACTAGTGTCCCCCTCTGGGTGGTCCAGGCCTCTTGGTTAAGTGAAGGGAAAGTACTCTGCTTCATTCTCCTCTGACGGCCAAGCACTGTGCTTTCCCCACCAGACCATGATGTGTGGACTAGTGAGGGATAGTGGTCATGTGACTTGGAGGAGACACATGCTACCACTTCCTCCTTCCTGTTGATGTTCTAGAGGGGATCAGAGAGACTGACCCAGCAGTAGGACACTCAGGGGATTCAGGTGGGGAAAAAGGGTCTACGTTTTTTATGAAAAGCAACAAAAGACGCACACATAGCAGAGATCACACCTTACACGCATGTCTTACACCTTGAGACCACAGGGCAGACTCCCGCTGTGCCGCTTGTACCCGGTAGCTTGTACTTCAGTCGGAGAATCAAGGTGCTTCTCATCCTAGGTTGGCTGTAGTCGGGTGGATCTAGCATCGCCTCTTGATTTCAACCACCTAGGTGCTGTTTGACAGCATCCAGGACTTGAAATGCAACAGTTAGTCAAGAGTTGAATAATTAGTAAGTGAATATCACTGTACACCTTGACTGTTTGGCATGCTGGTTTAACCACCACGGGAGGAGTCGCTCAACATGCATTCATGTATAGCCAGACCTCTGCCTTGTCTAGCTCAGAGAGGCCTGGCTTGTGTTAGCAATAAGATGGCACCAGGGAGAGTTGAGGGCACTGCCGGGTGTTGGCACTCACCTTCACACTGGTCTACAAAACAACAACTGATCTGCCAGTGAACATTTGAATCAGATGAGATGAAACTGGAACAGCCTTCTGAGAAATCAAGTATTGGTGGCAAATATTTGTTAAGGTTATTATTATTATTATTATTATTATTGTTATTAATAATAATCTATTTATTCATTTATTTGCATTCAACCCATCCTGTTATATGGGAGCAGTGAGCAGCCGCAGTGCTTGGGGAGCAGTCCGGAGTTCCGTGTCTTGCTCAAGGACACTTCAACATGCTTTCTGCAGGAGCTGCAGGAACCCCTAACTGCTCCACAAGTGCCAGGCAGCAGCTGCACTCACTGCTCCTATACACCCGGAGGGGTTAAATACAGCGAACAAATTCCACCGGCCTTTGTCCTGTGGCCATAAAAGACTTCTTATCTAATGTTTCATTTTCCATTGAAGGCAGAGCATTGGTGTAACTGTGATCCGTTATTGCCGTTATCGGGGAAATTGTCAGTTAGGCTAAGATGAATAAGGAAACTTGTTTCTATACAAACAGCCTAACCAACCGCAGCCACATCTCATCTAGGTTTCCTGGAAGACTGGGTTTTCCTGTAACCACTCCGCCCAGTGGTCTGTGCTACCAGTAGAGCAGGATGACAGCAGGGATGATGCCCATGGCTAGCATAGCCTGTGTATTCAAACGTGCTTATACGGCTTTGTTAGCTTGAGGCTGGTGTTTTGGTATTTCAGAAGGGGACATGCCTGCTGTCTGATGATGATGGAGCTTTAGTCAGCGGATAGCAGAGTGTCTCCGGGGACTGTGACTTGTGTTTGAGTAGAGGTCAAGGCCGAGCTCCTGTCTCTTCCCTGTGTGTCCGTGCAGAGATCGAGATGGTGGTGATGGAGAAGTGTAAGGTGTCCGAGCTCACCGAGCAAAACATTACCGATGAGGAAAAGACCGCCGCGGCCACCCGCACACACACGCAAAGGAGCAGGTACAGAAACTCACACAAATTCACAACCACACGCAACAAACTGCGCTGCTGAGAGTGGTCTGAGGAGAATGGCTCAGAGGGGCTCTAGAGGTGTCATGTAGCCCAGAATGAGCAGGAGAAGAGCCTCCTGTCACATCACACCATCTAAATGTGGAGGTTGATGCTTCTGATTCTGCAAAGTGAGTCTCTCTCTCTCTCTCTCTCTCTCTCTCTCTCTGTCTCTCTCTGTCTCTCTGTGTCTGTCTGTCACTGTCTGGCTATGCTTCTCCATCTCCCTCTGTGCCTAGGCCCTTCCTAGACATGGTGTACAGTGCTCTGGACTGCACCAGCGAGGACTACCACGCCCTCTTTGTCCTCTGCTTGCTCTACGCCGTCTCACACAGTAAAGGTCAGGATGTTTGTCTGGAAGAGTTTATATCCACTTGCCAACATTTAATTGTCCCCGTGTTGGGTACACAATGGGGGGTTTTATGAACACACGGCAGGGCCACACACGATGCTGGGTTAACAGTGTCAATAGGACCCTGGGATGGGACGGGAAAGCCTCTTTATGTGGTCATTGTATTCCCACAAGGACATGTGTCCTCTGGATCAACCCATCCTATTGGATAGGAGCAGTGAGCTGCCACCATGTGGCGCTCGGGGAGCAGTTAGGGGGTTCAGTGTCTTGCTCAAGGACATGCAGGACTGGGGATTGAACCTGCAACGTTTCGATTACAAGACGACCGCTCTACCCACTGAGACATGTTGTGGTCTGTCTGTCTGTCTCTCACTCACTGTCTCACTCTGTACTGACTGTCTGTCTGGCCTCCAGGTATCAATGGTGACCTTCTGGAGCGTCTCCAGCTGCCTGTCCCTGACCAGGAGAGGACTTCCTACAGCCAAGTACTGGTGGAGAGACTCATCAGAGTCATGAGTCAGGCCGCACAGCCAGGTAACACACACACACGTGCGCGCACACACACACACACACACACACAGTCGCACACATATCGACCATAACATGGACAGACATGTAAATGTACACAAAACCCACGCAGTATAGAATACTGTTAGAATCAAAGCCAACTTCAAATGTGTACAGGAAGCCACGTCAGGAGCTAAAGCCATTGTTTTAGATGAAATCCGGCAGTTTTTAACATCGCACTCTGTTTCTATGCTGACCCCTCCTGTGTTTCTGTGTGTGGGTAGATGGTAAGGTGCGTCTGGCCACACTGGAGCTGAACTGCCTTTTACTGAAGCAGTCTGTTCTCTCTGGAAGCCACTGCATCATCAAGGACGTCCACCTGGCTTGTCTGGAGGTAGAGGAAAACTCAAACATTGTATTCTGTTGTATCATAAAGTTGTATACAAAGGTGGCATAGCTCAGGATGTAGGGGGGGGGGTCATCTAGCGATCATGAGATTGGTGGTTCCATCCCTGGACCTTGCAGAAAGCATGTTGAGGTGTCCATAAGAAAGACACTGTACCCCTAAGTGCTCAAACCCCGAGATGTGATGGGGACCTGTCCAGGGTGTTTCCCTGCCTTTTGCCCAATGAGCACTGGGATAGGCTCCAGCATGACCCTGTGACCTTGCTTCAGATAAGCAGTTGACGATGTGAAACCATGTTGTAAATTGATTTTATTATTATTTTTGTTCCATTTCTCTTGTTGCACAGTTTTGGCCTTGCCAAAAAAAACCACGCCACTGATTATTGTACCTGTATGTGAAGTTTGTGGCGGACACACCTCTGAAATTTGAGACCCGCTCACAGGTTAACAGAAAGGAATGTGCTAACTTGGATCGTTTCATTAGGAACAGCAGCAGGAACACCCATTAAGATTTGGTGATGACACTACTTGATGATATAGCTGAGAAATGTTCTGACTGGCTCGCGGACGCTTTCTCACGAAGTCGGGGGGTAGGGACAGGAATTCAACCCCCGGTCATATTTCCTCTGCAGATGAAGAGGGATGGTGACATTCAGGGCTAGGGGCATCGGATCCTGTTCACCCCTCACGGCTTGTTGTCGCTGCTGGTTCTGTTTAACATCCACTGGTTTCTGAGGAAGCCTTCATTCACGGTGAATTAATAAGTAAGAGCCGGACCCAACCAGCATGTGAGAAGTTTAATGTCCCTGATCCCTTCCTCTCATCATCGTCTCCTCAACTCTTTTGCTGAGATGATGTCATGTGAGCTCGGAAAACACCCTTATTTGTATGCTTGATTGGAACCGTTTCTAGATGAGCCATGCACCAGACAAGTTTCTGAGGAACTCTATTTCAGGGTCCAGCATAAAAAAGGATTTTTTTTCCAAGTAATTTGTCGTCTTATCTTCCTCCTTGACCTCCCTGCTGATCCCTCTTCTCATGGCTTTATCAATCTCTTTGTCGGCTCCTACTTTCCCCCTCGCTCCTTCAAAAGATCCTGCTTTCTGGAACGTTTTGAAATTTGTCTAACATTTTGAACCCGCAGCCTCTGGCTCATTAGTTCCATCAGTGTGCCCTCTGCCCCTGAGCTACTGTCTTCAGATGTTTGAATTCTAAATAAGTCTCTCATTCATGTACTCATGTATTTATTTCTCTTTCGCTTTCTTTCTGTGGCTTTCACTCTATCTATCTCTCAGCTTCTCTCTTTCACCTTTCTCTCTCTCTCTCTCTCTCTCTAACCTTTGCCTCCCTCCTATGTTTCCTTTTGATTCCCATGCCACAAATGTCTCTCATGATTTTCCCAGTCACACTCCTCTTCTTCCTCTTTCTACTCCTCCTCCTTCTCCTCTTAGTTGATCCTTCCCCAAACTCTTGGAGTTCTGGGAAAACATCAGAGTGTGTGTGTGTCCATATTCCTCCGTCTTATCCACGTTTGTTTCTTTAACTCTGTTTGATATTCCATCACTCTGTTTATCCTGTCAGGGTGCCAGGGAGGAGAGCCTGCATCTGCTGCGGAGGTTCCACAAGGCAAGTGTCCTACGTGGCCTACACACACACACACACACACACACACACCTGAACACACAACACACACCTGCTCTGAGGGAAACACACACCCATCTATCATCAAGTGCTCACTTTTCCAGCGCTCAGCCACAGGGTTGTTCCAACTCCACAGGTATAACCAACAGACTTGACACAACACATCTGATCATTTAACCTCAGGGATGAGTCCCAGCCCAGAGCCATGTCAACCTGGAGCGTGATACTACAAGCTTTCAGTCCCTGCCTGATTGGATGCACCCCCCCCATGTGCAAAACAAGACATGCTTTTGAGCTTTTGAGCATAGTGTGGCTCCGGTACAGCATTCAAAATGCAGACTGGCTTTCACATCATAGAGTTAAAGCTTCAGTGACCGCTCTGGAAGGCAGCTTCCCTGATGTTCAGACAGGCTTCATGATCCCAGTCACAGGAGGGGATTGATATGAAGTTGGGCACAGAAATCAACGCACAACAGGATCAAGAGCAGGCTGTGCCAGCCTGACTGCAGCTCTCCTCTGGGAGCTCCTGGTCTCCCAAATAGTTCCGGTTTCATGAACTGTGTTCGACCACTCATTGAGCTTGTGTTTCGGAGGCTAGCTGCTCTGCCCTGCTTAAGCCTCATCTGGTTTTTTTATCTCTTCTCTGATTGGCTGTTTGCTTTTGTGATGTCATCTCAGGGGGAGGAGATCTTCCTGGACATGTTTGAAGATGAGTATCGCAGCATGACGGTTTGTTGGCCCACATTTCCTATTCAGTCATATTTTCTGCTCAGGGAGATGCTGTCCTGATGTTCCTCAGTTCCCTTGAGGGCTGTTAGAGGCTCATTATTGTATTAAGCTCATACACCAAACACATGACTCTGACTATAACTGTGATCTGATGACTGATGACTGATTTGGTATCATTGATTTGAATGGTGTGTGTGTGTGTGTGTGTGTGTGCGTGTGTGTTGTGGCTGATGGGCTGCAGAGTAAACCGCTCAATGTGGAGTACCTGATGATGGACGCCTCCGTCCTGCTGCCCCCCACTGGCACCCCGCTGACAGGGATTGATTTTGTCAAAAGGCTGCCCTGTGGAGATGTGGAGAAGACACGCAGGGTAGGGCAAATACACCAAACGTACATAGAAACAAGCCCAGCAAGTTGTCTGTCCAATGCTTTGTATCCCTGATAGAATCCTAACTCTGTCCTTAAGAGAAGTTGTACCTGCATGCTGGTCGCTGCTGTTAAGCCATGCAGATAGATGGATAAAAATGAAATAAGATGAAATGAAATAGATCCCCTTATCAGTCTCACAAGGGAAAATGTGGATTTCTCTGCATTTTAACCCATCCTATTGTATAGGAGCAGTGAGCTGCCACCATGTGGCGCTCGGGGAGCAGTTAGGGAGGGGTTCAGTGTCATGCTCAAGGACACCTCAACATGCATCTGCTGGGACTTTGGATTGAATCATCAACCTCTGGTTCCCAAACAATTGCCCCACCTCCTGACTCATGCCACCCTTCAAAACAG
>OMLC01009765.1:29121-55706 GCA_900302585.1 Regalecus glesne | reverse complement strand
ATATATATACGCACACACAAACACACACACAAACACAGACACACAAACACAGACACACATGTGGCAATATCCAAATAGATGTCAGAATGAAAATAATTTGTTTACGTATCAGAAATACACTTATAAAAACACTTGTAGAATCATTGTGGAAATGAGTGTCATGCTCAGGCAGACAGTAATGTATGTATAATGGAAAGCATCAGCCATGCTCAGTGATCTACTATGACGAGCGACTTGCATTGTGTTAAAATGATTAAAAAAATAAAAGCTCAGCCAATTCTTCAGTGTCTGGTCTCCTATTGTACTGACTGTCACACAGTGATCATCTTTGTAATCTACAAAGAGGGTGGAGGAGACTTGTTTTGTTAGCACATGTGTAGGCATAAAAAACAAGTCTCCTTCTCTTGTTCTTTCATTCTCTTACACTGCAGACACAGATTTTACACACTGTTACGGCATAAGAACACTCATAAAGTCATTGTCAAGCACAAACATATACACACAGACACCAGCTCAAACTGCCTCACTATCACATCAGGGACGATACCATCTAGGGAGGCAAAATAAAGCTGAAGTCTTCATATTGATATGCAAAAATAATATCCATACTATTCCATTTGAAAAATTTTAAATCCTATTTGCAATCAAATTTAGGCAAAGTCTTGTATATTCATCTCCAGATCCGAAATATATATGTACATCGCAAAAATAAATTCGGAGTAATGTTAATACGACTTTGTCAACTTAACTCTTACATACACTTAAAGTGAATGGACAATTTTTATACAAACCAAGTTTCCTGGCTCAGATCAAGATATTTCAGCCAACATACCATATCTATTATAAATGGAATTTAACATTCACATTTTAAAAGGGTAGTGCATCAACTCTAATAGAGATAACTTCAACACGAAAATTGTACTAGAACTGTGTAGTGCATACTGTCTATGCACAACATTTTCATTGCATCAGACAAATTTATATTTATATATATCTATCTAGGGCCAGTTTAATTGTTGATGAAACAGACTTTGTTTTTATATAGTTTAATTTTTATTTTTTTTGTTCGAGGGCACTTCTCCCTCCACATTTTATAATGAAACAGGCTTCTCCTTAGTTATATAACCTTTCCTCCATATTGTTGTTGTTTTGAATGGTAGCTTCATACTAGCTTCGGACAAGGTTTGCTCCTTGCTGACACATTGCTTTCCAGTGCCTTGTAAGCATAATACATAGCACAAACAACAGCAGGATAATATACCTTGCGCTAAATGTACCTCCATCTAATTTTCAGCAAAGGCCATACCAAGCAGTGACTGTCTTTCAGATTAAGCTAGCCTGTGGATATTTTATCTTGATGCATCAAAAGTGGTTGACATCCTTGATAGCTTGCTAGTTAAATTTTTTGTGTGTGTTTAGTTGTGTCGGCAGTTTTCTCCTCTAAGCTGAGAAACACAGTCTTATTTACTTAGCTCTATCCCGTAAGGATTTCATAGCACCTGCTCTCCATGTGTGGATTTCACATTTAAGAACAGGAATAAAAAAGTCCTTATATGTATTATTTTGTTATTTATGCTTCCTTTACAGATTACTTAGAAAGTCAATCTAACATCCAAATGAGAAAATGTATATGTATCCTCAACGTGATCATGGTCAAACAATACTGATAATTACGTCAGTAAAGCATGGTAAAAAGATTTGTATCGGGAAATTAAATCTACAATACAACTGCCAGTACTCTATTATAGATTGCAAATATTTATTACTATCCATTACATTCCCCATGAGGCTACTAAACCTCAAAGTAAAAGTTTCTCCGTACAGAGACCGGCTAACAGTATTTGAAGACAGCCATCAACAAAGAGAAATAAATGTTTGACAACAGGTAAGAAAATTCCTTGTTGGGGGAGTAACGATAATCTTAGGCATGATCATTAAGTAATTAACAGTTAATCTGACTTGCAGGGAACAAATAATTACAATGGTGTTAATAATTCAAGTTCTATGGATTAAATGGCTTACTTAACAATTGTTCTTTACGCACTTGTTATTTTATTAGCAAGCCCAAATTGCACGCAGCAGGATGGAAAATTGTGAGGTTGTTGTTTTATTCATGCAGAACTACAAACAAGCAGGGGATTCAGGAGATTTTTTTATCATTCATTTTCCCCCCTTGAGAAAACAGATAATGTCTGGCACCTGGGGCAAAAGCTTGATTTCTAAACAGTAAACATGGATGTTTTCCTAGTTGGTAGAGCTGCGGTCTTTCTGGACATATTTCATATTGATAATGGCATTTCAGGCCGCTTGAGTAAATGGAGTTGGATACTGCAGGTGACGACGTGAGGTGACCTTATCAAACTGAGATAAACTGGAAATGGGAAATTGAAATCAAAATACCATCATGGTGAGGCAGGAAGGACTCATTTTCTGTTCTGTTCTGTGCCTCAATAAGACGGTAGAAATGAATTGCCTTTCGCAAAAGAGGATTGTATGACATGTTCTTTGCCAACTTGACAGTGCAGGCAGCATGATTCAGTCTGTAGCCCACTGTCAGTCTATGTGCAAGCATCTTTCATTCCCATACACTGGGCAAATATCTGAAATGATTCTCACTGATATCTATTTTCAACTGGATGGCCTAGGTAATCACACAAACTTGGGTAATTGAGAAAGAAGCACATCATACTTTGAGAGAACTTGAGTTGTGTTTTTAAGGGGTATCATCAGTATGCCATAGGTAAGAACCAACTATTTGGACCTAATTAGGTCTTGCTGGCTTATGATAAACATACATACAAATGCATCCAAGCACGCACGCACGCACGCACACATTCAAAGACTTGGAGCACTAATAAACTCATTCCGTCAAAGTCTTTGGGCAACAACTAAGGTCAGAACAAATTGAGAGTCTCAGCAGGATTGAGTGAATTGTAAATTAGCAAGATGACTATCGACAGAGGCACACCGACTCAGAATAAGCTGAAGGGAGCAATCCAAGTTGTCTGACTCAACCCCTACCCTGCAACAATGGAGATGGACTCAATCATATTTGTGGGTTTATCTACCAATGAGCCCTGTAGAAATGTATCAGAATCTGAGAACTCATCTGGCCATACCCTTTACACACAATAGTTATCTTGATTGATGATGACAAACTAAGTTGTCTGTTCTAAAAGGAAATGGGGAGTGTGAGGAAGTTAGAAGTATACATTAGCATTATTGGAAAAAAAACAAAGAATTCTCCAGTCATACATTTCCACAATATAGGTGTACTCAAAAAAAACGTTGCTACCTTAGCCACTACTGTATGCTGACATTGCTATGTCTGAATTCAAGGACACATATTTGCATTTGCTGATCTTTACCTTTTCTCTGTTGTATCTGCCTACATTTTGTTCACTAAGTGGGTTTCCACTAGTTTGTTTTGGGGTTTTTGACTCGCGTCTATTGGGTGGATTCTATTTTGGTCAGTTGCATCATGCTATCCCAGCAGATGTCAGTATTACTCAAGATATTCAAAGATTCCTAAAAGACTAACATTCTGACTGTTACTTTATCACAAAGGCCAACAGTCCTTTGACTTAAACAAGATAATTTAAATACAAATATTTTACAAACCAGGAATGCTTTACAAATACTGGGTAGTTGATGAGCGATACAGGAATATAAATATTTCATGAGCAAGGATTGTAAAGATACATGCAAGAAATATAAGGAGTGCAGAGCAAGTATTACACCAGGGGTACTGAATTTCAGCATGCTTGAGATTGGTATTCTTTTCAAAGTATGAGCCAATTATACAACTTCTGATTGGATGAGTCCGAGATTTGATTTCTCCCTGGAGTTATTTTTAAAGAATGGGGTAATGATAGAGGGCGGCATGGCTCAGCTGGTACAGCAGTCGCCTAGCGATCGGAAGGTTACAGGTTCGATCCCCAGTCCTGCAGAGAAGTGTGTCGAGGTGTCCTTGAAAAAGACACTGTTCCCCTAACTGCTCTGCCCTGTGATGGACTGATGACCTATACAGGATGTACCCCGCCTTTCACCCAATGAGAACGGAGATAGGCTCCAGTTCCCCCGCGACCTGATTTCGGATAAGCGGTTGGCGATGGATGGTAATGATTAAAAAAAAATTAAAACCAACTCCATCTCCCAGCACCTTCCTATATGACAAAAGGATTTTCAGTGGATGAAAGATCAAACAAAATTGTCAGCCACAAAACAAACAGCAAGTGTCTTGATGCATGCTCAATAATCCAGGTATGGAAATCACAAAAAAGAGGTGGATCCAGTTGAAATGATTCACCTCTTTTTTGTGAAACAGCAAGAGTACTTCATTGTAAATATCTGTATATTATTAATGCTTATATATGTTTATATCACTCTGAAATGTAATACTTCTTTAGAATAAAACAAAACAAAAACTGGGCAGTTGGAAATGAAAAGGGAGAACTGACATTTTTACTGCTCAGTCTCACTGAACTGTGGCTAGTCATAAAGACCTACAGGGGACTCGCACACCAAAATTGATCTGGCCAGTCAGTGCGGAACAACTTCTAATTTGAAAGGACATCCAAACAGGAAGGAAAAGGCCACTGAAAGGGTGGTCGGTGGGGGGTGTTGGATGGAAAGTCAAAAAGACTACTCAGCAGAGAAAGGAAGTGACAAGGGTGCTCAGAGAACACAAAGCAAACAGCCGATAAGGCAACAATGCCTATAAATGGTCAAGACAACATCGGTGCAGCAACAGAAACATAAAACAGCAAGTGAGCCAAATAGACATGAGCTGGACTTGTCATTTAACTGCAAACCATAAGGAGGAGCATACATCTAGGGAATATCAACTAACATTTGACAGCCAGCATGTAGGATAGGCAAACAATCCATACACTAATAAAACAGATGAGGCCGATATGAGAAGCAAAGAGTGGATTGCAGCTGTATGCTGTAATGTTTGTGATGGGCTCCATTAGGGCGCCAATAGTTTTCCTCATAAACCATAAGGTTTTTCTCGAAGACGCATTTTCGAAAAGTTCAGATAGCGGTTAATTGGGTTAACAATCCTGAATACAAAAGATTACAGAAAGTAAGCTGGATCAAGTTGAGTACTAAAATGTGTCTTTTGTGAATAAACTGATGAGTAAATTTTCAACTGCATAAACAATTATACTGATGCAAATTGTGAAAACTGTGGCACCAAGGCCAAAAGTGCAACCATGGGAAACAATCAGATGATGTGTTGCAATTTAATGTCATAATAGCTTTGTAAACGCAGCTGGGTTTTTTTTTTGTAGGAAGAATTTATTTTTGACCACCAGCAAGTGGCTTAGAAGTTTCACATCTCATTCAACCCTTTTTCCAAATCTTTTGACTATGCATCATGAACAGAGATGCAAGCTCATCAGGGCTGAAAAAGTAACAAAGATGTGAACTCCCTATGTGGGTATGGGGATGCCACCCTGAAAGGAATCTCTTTAAATATCCATCCATCCATCCATTGTCAACCGCTTATCCGAAATCGGGTCGCGGGGGAACTGGAGCCTATCTCCGTTCTCATTAGGCGGAAGGCAGGGTACACCCTGTATAGGTCGCCAGTCTATCACAGGGCAGAGCAGTTAGGGGAACAGTGTCTTGCTCAAGGACACCTCGACACGCTTCTCTGCAGGACTGAGGATAGAACCTGTAACCTTCCGATCGCCAGGAGACTGCTCTACCCACTGAGCCATGCCGCCCCTAAGCATACAGCAACTACATATAGTATTCCCAGGAGGCCTCCCATCCAAGTACTAACCAGGCCCGACCGCGCTTGGCTTCCGAGATCGGACGAGATCGGGCGTTGCCACGGTGGTATGGCCATTAGCCTCTTTGAATATCAACTTTAAATTTTTCATTTTAGCTTGAGGATATGAGGAATGGACTATCACTAGAACTAATGTTATAGTACTGCTCCTAAAACAAGAGGGAAATCAGTTCAGGCAATCTCACACCTGCCTCAATCTGCTTTACCAGCATTTCCTTGCTCTCCCTCCATTCTCTCATTCTGAAATGGAACCAGTGAACATTTGATCAACATGCCATTTTTTTAAATTTATTATCACAATCACTGCCACCCATCTTGCATTAATACACACAATTTTCTCATCATGATATTGCTATATAAAAAGAATGTTGTGTGCACGTGTGTTGGCGTTGGTTTATAAAATATAATGTGATTTTTGTCCTTTACAGCTATTGTAATTGCTGTTTGGTCAATCAAAAGACATGGTCTAGATTTGAAATTGATAGAGTGATTTCACAACCACTGCAACTAAAAGAAAAACTGTCACAAGATCATTTCAATTCAGCTTCTGTCATTTTCAGTGAGCTTGGCAATTGCCCCCTTTTCGAGTGATTAATGTAACAAACATCCAGTTTAACTACATCCTGAGTAAAGTAGGTCCATTTTAGCTTAATGTCTACACCATTTTCTCATGAATTAATTTTACGTTCCCAAAAAATGGTTTCATTACATTGTGGCTATAACAGTATAGCCTTGTTAATGGTATCTAGGCTTAAAGAAAATGGACATGCTCTCATGGTCCAATTTCCCAGTTCAATATTCTGTTAACACACATGCACTCATTCAAATTTACTCACAGCCCCAAATTATTTGAACTTGCTAAACCTTACCTAAGCTTTACTTCAATTTAACCTATTCTAAGATAAGATAAAATAAGATATTCCTTTAAGAGTCCCAAAGGGGGAAATTACGGTGTTACAGCAGCGAAGTGGAAAGCACAGTAAAAGATCCATCAAATCTAGAACATAATATGTAACATCAATTTAACAAGGAGAGAAACCCCAATCTAATGCATAATTTAACCTAATCTTAACTGAAGGCTTAGCGGGGTTAGTGGCTTACCAGGATTCAAGGTTTTTGGTGTTTGATTTCTGTTTGGGTCAATATTTTTTTCTGTTTTGATCAATATTATTCCGCTATCTCTCCATAGTGCTAGTTGTCTGTTCTGATGTTTACATCAAATTTCAAGTGGCAATTGTTTGTTGTTTTTTGATTGTTTGAACATTTAGTCTCGTCCGTCCTCCAGGGTCACCAGAGAATTATCGGTACGTCACAATGGGAGTTCCCAAGTCATGTGGGTTACATTACATTATATTTTATCCAAATGGAATTTAGAATAAAACGTTAATTTCGAACTCCATGGAAATGAAGATAACATTTAACGTTACATCAAAATTGTGATGAATAGCATTAAATCAAAACAACTTAACCCTATCAGGCTAATTAACAGTCCCAAGTTTGACATATTCCTGCTTTACTCTTCACTCATCTCAGGTATGTTGTACATGCAAAGCAAAGAAGTGTTTGAAATTTTACGGGGGGAAACTCAGAAGGCATGGTTCTCTTTCATTCCCTATAACCCTGTCCTTACAAAACCAGACCCCTCTCCACATAATTTCAAAAACTCATCAGTTCTCATCTCATAAGTGGGCGGCATAGCTCAGTGGGTAGAGCGGTCGTCTAGCAATCGGAAGGTTGCAGGTTCAATCCCCGGTCCTGCATACAGCATGTCGAGGTGTCCTTGAGCAAGACACTTAACCCCTAACTTCTCCCCGAGCGCCATATGTTGGCAGCTCACTGCTCCTATACAATAGGTTGGGTCAAAAATGCAGAGAAATCCAAATTTCCCCTTGCGGGACTGATAAGGGAATCCTTTCTTTCTTTCTTTCTTTCTAAAGACCTACAACACTCATCTAGGCTGACGCGCCAACGAACTGCTGTTTGATTTTTGAAATCTCCAGCGTGAAAAAACAACTTTTTTTTCATATCACCTAAATTATATTTCATCCCTGAGTTAAATTGCCTCCACACCATCAAAAGTAAACTTACTTTTGAAGTCTCCCTGCTTACTATTAGCATAACAATCTAATGAGCTATGTTAACACTCTAAGCTAGAGCCTTAAAACATTCAGGAGCAAGATAGGGTGTATATTTTTTATCAAAATTGTTCATCACTGAAAGATATTTTCCAGCTCTGTCGTGGAGTTTGTGGGTGTTTCAACCTCCTTGTCTTAAACTTTCTTTTACAGCCTCACTCCAGCTGTCAAGGTGGAGAAGATACACCTGAAGGTGGATCCGTCAGCCAAGCTAGCACAGGCCCCTTCTGCCCCTGTCTCCTCTTCATCTACTTTGTCCTGTAGCACCACTGTGAGCTCAAACTCTGCGACTCTCACTACCACCTCCTCCTCATCAGCCCTCAAGCAAGGCCTTAACTGTCCCTCCATACCAAAGCCTCCCTTACTGGCCCCTGGTCAGATCCCCAACGGCAAGGGCCACCTCTCAGTCCTGTCTGACAAGAAGCAGGACAGCAGCAGCGCCAGTAGCAGACGTTACCTATACAAGAGATTGTCAGGTTAGTTGGGGGATGGGGAAATAATAGGAGATCATTGCAGAAGATCCTACAGTTTTATTATTACCTCATTTGTTGTCGTCAATTCATAATTCACTAACACTTATTGCTTTCTCAGCATCCACTCTCCCTCACTCACTTTCACTATCTCCTTTTCTTTTTAAATGTTAAGACTTTAAATTTAATAGATAATAATGATTGCTCATTATTATCATGTTGAGTTCCAAGCGTAATGGTTGAAATATATCTAACCTTGTAATATGGAAACTTTGATAATTTAAACAAGATCTGCGATAAATGTTCATATTAGTAAGAAATATCTAGCAGAATAAAATAATCTGTATATACCGGTGTTTAAGTTCCTTGGAATCCTTTTTTCTTCAGTTCAGAAGTTTGCTAAAATAAAATATTTTGTCTTTTAAGGATATTGAAATATTATTTCCCACTTAAATCTTCTCCCATCTACATCACTGTGACTCCATCTAGTCTTTCTACAATCAAGCCACCTTAAATTGTTGACAGTTGGTTCAAAATGCAGCTGCCAGATTGCTCATTAGAGCTAGCCGTAGGTTCCACATTACCCCTGTTCTTTCATCTCTCCATTGGCTTCACGTAAAATTCAGAATGACCCACAAAATCTTGTTGATTACTTTTAAAGACATTTACTATTTACTAAAGCACACCATGATTTTGCCCTCGGTTAAATTTCTGATCCCCCTCCTCATTTGACTTAACAACCTCACTGAACCTCAAACCTCAGTCCTTAATCCGTCACTCATTCCAATTGCAAAACAAAGGGTGACTGTCTTTGGAGTTTTAGCCCCAAATCTCTGGAATAATCTTCCTATATCCGTTAGTTTTGTGGAATCTTTGGACAGTTTTAAGCAGCTTCTAAAATCCAATATTTTTAAGCAAGCTCTTTTATAGACATCCTGTTTGTCTTTTGTGGCTGGTTTTTAGCATGGTTTATTTCTTTCAATGTTATGTTTAATTTTCATTGTATTTATGTTATCTATTTACTCTTTATTTTTCATGAATGTCTATAAAGCACTTCGTAGCTGCATATTTATAAAAGTACTATAGAAATAAACTTTTACTTGCTTAAAACTTATGAAACACCAATTTCAATGTAGACAAGATATCAAAATTTTCAGTAAATTTAGCAATAAAACTTCACCTTAACAGGTGGGTTTAAGTTACCAGGAACAGTTTGTTGACAAGTTAGTTAGGCAAAATATGACAAACATTTTCAAAAAAGTTCCACCTTAAAATATATTGTAAAGCTCAACCCACTAATAAGTTGTTCATGATAATGTGCTCAGGTTACATGATATTTGACCTATTCCTACCTCATATAGCTTGTGTTTTGTTTTTTACTAATGGGAGCAGCTGAAAGTAGTCCTAGTAGTAGTAGAATCCCTAAAGTTACAGGTTTACTTTCAGTGTCTGTGAATAAATTAGTTTCCTCCCCTTTTCTGTCCACCTGCCTCCTGTGCCTTCAGAACGTGAGTTCAATCCAGATATCCACTGTGGTGTTGTGGATACGACTGCTCGAAAACCATGCACAAGATCACTAACATGCAAGGTAACACATTTCTTTTGTTTATACTATTCCATAAAAATATGCAAGATGAGGGTTTTGCACTATTAAAAGTTCTTTTTTACGTGTCTTGATTAGCCCCCACATTGTGGGTGTGGACACAGACCTAAATGGCACGTGGGTGGATTAAGGCTGGGTGCCCTTCCTGATGCCCCGCAGTGGGATGCATGTGTTTTACCGCTGAGCTACCACGTTTTGCACTATTACTGATGTAATTGTTTAACAATATGGTAGATACTGAAAATCATATATTTGGTCCATACCCTCTTGGCAATGAAGACATGTTACTTTTTAGTCCTATACATGAGCATGTATCAGGTCCTGCTTCGTATTCGGACCAGGGATACCCAAAATTGATTAATTATTTAATCATATCAATTAAGCCTAAGGAGTGCAACAACTTGTATTTGTGCTGTTACCAAAGAGGTAATCTAAGTTGTGGTGCAAATTGTGAATATAGTCTGCTGAAATGGAAAACATGTTTTTTTGTTACCATTAAGTTAAAGGGTCTATCCTGGACACAGATCGAGCCCAATCCTGGATTGAATTTAATTTTCTATTAAGATTCTCCATACAGCAGTTAGTTTAGTCCAATACAAGGTTTAATCTGTGTCTGGGAAACAGGTTCTTACTGTTATGTCCATTTACTGTAATAATTTTATATAGCTTGCTTTTTATTTGGACTTGTATATCTCAAGCAAATCAGCCAAAGGATTAGTGTATCTAATACAATTCAAATAAGGAAAAGGCTAGAAAAGATTAATTGTCAATCAATCTTTTTTTTTTCAATTGAGTAGCTTTAATCCAAGTAGGAACTTCTTTAAACCAAGTAACAATTTTCAAGACCCAGATTTGTTGTAAGCATGGCACTTGATCAAACCAGTTCCAGCAGAACTGACTTTTCAACTCTGACATCCTTGTAGGGAGGCAAGTAGGGAGGGATTTAGCTCACATTAATCCTTGAACTATCACATGATGTGACATTCTGTGAATTAAATGCACACCTTTTCCTCACACCTCCCTTATTTCCTGTCACCAGACACATTCCTTAAACCAGCGGAGGGCGGTGCCAGGGCGCAGGAAGCGCTTTGACACATTGCTGGCTGAGCACAAGAGCAGAACTAGGGAGAGGGAGCTCCACCAACCCCACTCCCAGCAAACTCCCCCCCTCAGGGACCCCCACCCCTCTTCCCGCCTTGCAGCTACCCATGATCCCCACCAGGTGGCCCATGGCAATGGCCCCGCTGTAGATGCCAGTAAGCCTTCATTACTTGGCAAGCCCAAACCTCACAACTCTGGTCTTCCACGGTATGTGTTTCCGGATATTAGTATCCTCCTTTTCTAATATCTAATTTTTTTTCCCATCACAGAGTATGGTTACTTATGCAGGTGGCCTTTACTAATCCTAAAGGCCACCTGCTTTACAAGTAGAGGATACTCAGCATGTTTGCAGACATCTACCATTCTGGAAAGCTAGCTGTAAATTGTTATTTACAGCTAGCTTTCTAATCACTACATATAGTTAGTTTCAGGCTGCGAGTGTGGGCCATATCTCTTTGAGACTCACAGGAAAGGTTTTCAGTGAGAGGTCCAATTCTTATATATTATATATTATATTATATTATTATTTATAATATAATAATAATAAGGAAAGGTTTTCAGTGAGAGGTCCAATTCAAGTGTCACAATTAGTTCCAACTTTGTGGAGGTGGACATGGATTTAGATAGAGCTTGAGGGATTACGGCCAGATATCCTTCCCGATACTCCCATGGTGGGTTTGAACCTGCTGCCTCTTGTTCATCAGTTAGCTTCTGTAATTTTTATATTGATAGTCGGAAAAAAATCATTAGAAAATCCATTCAAACTCAGTTAAATATTTTTCTTTTAAAAAGAAAAAGTTTTGAAAAGTTAATTGTTTTGGTGAGTGGGGAGTTGTTAGTAATGAAAAAAATTTAGGTGGATTTCCCCCATATGGTTACCTTTCTGGGATTCTATTCAAAATTGTCCTGACAGCTAAAAAATGTAAATAGTATGATTGAGAAACCTTTCTATGTTTTACTTAATTCAGAAAATGTATGATTTAGATAAATAGTTTAACATACTTTTTCTGTTAGACTAAATAGCAGTCATGGAGGTGGGGGTACCCCAGGAGACCTTGCAGTAGTCCATGAATCACCACACCATCCCCCAGCTACTGTGGATGGCTTTTCACGACCCTCAAGTGATGAGGGAGAGAACGAAGAGCGGGAGGAGAACACTGACAAACTGGACTGTCACTATTCAGGTTATCATCCTCGACCGGCAGCTGTAAGTTACCTCCCATACCATTGTCCTAACATCGACCAAGGAAATATTTGTCTAATCTCAGTTATTTTAGAAGGCCATTTTTTTCAACAGCTTCTTGCTCAAGCAGTGTGAATTGATATTGTCACCATAGATACTCTATTAATTTCTTCCTGAAAATTCCTCTACTCATTTTTCAACCAGTGTCCACAGTACCTATGATATGACAAAGCTCATTGTTTGGATTATTATTTTTATGTAATTACTGTTTTCTCTTAGAATGTTTAGACCTTAATACCTGAGCTGTAATCCAATTTAGTTGAAAATGTTGGGATGGTCCCTCAACAAAGACTTGTCTCTTAAATCTTCATAGGTCCTTTGGATAAGACCACTTCTTTTGAATGTTCCTAAGTGGTCAACCATTACATTCCATGTACCTATTTGTTGGAGATCTGAAAAAGCTATGTATTCTTCAAAAACCTGGCCAGACACAGAATTATGTAGTGTTGAAAGTAATACAGAGTCTTAGCTAACCTGCAAATCATATTTTGGAGCCAAGCAAGCGTGTCCCTCTCTGTCCATAGTACTGTACCTTTGGAGGTCGACTGTTTGGGAGAGGCTGCTACTCATTTGACCGGCGTTGGGACCGGGTTCGATGTGTGCTGACTGCCATGATGGACAAGCATGTTAATTCTCAGATGTGGAAGTAAGTCTCTCCAGCGAACATGCCAAGACACCTAGCTTTTTGTAGTTAATCAGTGTAAGATGTCATAAATCAAAATACATTTGCAAAGTATTGGTCACACTGTGACTGCATAGATGAAGTCTAGAGTCCTGTTGTTTAATTATTATGGTCATTATGATTAAATTCGGCACCATTTTTGACTGTTTGGGCGGCCACGAGTGAAACACCTTTAATTGTATTGTAAATTGTTTTTGTAGGAAAATCCCTTTGGCCTTGGAGAATTCCTCCTCTTCTTCCTCCTCTGTTGCACCTGCCCACAGGACAAGCACAAACTCCCATAGTAGCACTCCTACTTCGGGCTTCCTTGGCCCCCATGCCACCATGCCCCAGCCTTCTTATAGCCAATCTTATGAGGGCAAGTCAGCGCTCTCTTATGGGACCACCTTAAATGCCCGTGGCTCCCCACAGGGTGGGGCCGAGCACCCGGCCTACAGCACCGCACAGGCCCGACAAGTGTCTTTGTCGCCGCAGATGCCTTCAGCCCACTCCTCTTCCTCTTCGGCTCCCTCCCTAGCTCCGGGCCGCGCATTCAAGTCACGTTCCTCCTCCTCCAGCAGCACTACCAAGTCATCGTCTTTCAGGGCCAAGGAGAGTTCCTCTGGGTCCTCCATACCCGTTACCACCAACTCCACCAGCGGAGGCAGCAACAGCATGGCCAACAACAGTAGCAGCAGTAGCTTTAGCTCGGGGAAGAAGAGGAAGATTAGCTCTCTCCTCTCCTCGTCCTATGCCTCTTCAGAATCCTCTTCTAATGCCAACTACTCCTCCTCCTCTTTTAAGAAGAACTGTGCAAATGTCGGCAGCTCAGGGAGCACCTACCACCATAGCTTACTAACTCCTTCTGCCTCTTCATTGTCCTCCTCACACAGTGGGGTCCACAGTGTGGGGCTGAACTGTGGCCCCACTGTGCGGACCAACTCCCTCAGCTTGAAGGCTGAGACATCTGGGGCTTCAGTAGGTGGTTCCTCGGGGCCCTCAGCACGGGGCCCTCCCTCAGGCAGCCCTGCAGAGTCTATCAAGCGCATGAGTGTGGTAATGAACAGCAGTGACTCCACACTGTCCCTTGGGCCCTTTGTCCATCATCAGTCCTCATCTGACCACCATGCTAGCTTCAGCCACCATGCCTCTGACGGGCGCCTTGAGAGCAAGAAGCGTAAAAGCTCCCCAGCCTCCAGTGGCATCAACAGCAGCAGTGGTGGTGGAGGATTAGGAGGAGGAGGTGGTCCAAGTCCAGTCAGGCCAAAGGTGGCCAAGTCACCGGCTATCAACAATATTCATGGGAAGCATGGGCGCAGTGTTCCAGGGACTCCAGGGCTACCTAACAACTCTCACTTACATCAGGTAGGCTTTGGTTCTTAAGTGTAAATTAATTCATGAATACAATCATTCACTCTTAAAATGATCCTTCTAATTGATCTCTCATATTGTTATATCCAGAAGCCGTTACACACAGCAGCATCAGTGCTGCCCTCTTTGGTACTTTTTCTGGTTTTGTTTGTTTATTTAGTTTCAAGCTCCCACTATGTATATGTATGTTTATCTATTTATTTAAAATGAACCATGTGCATCTTTTTATATAAATGTCAGCATTTGATGCACTGCACCAGATTATAGCTTCAAGTTAAGTCACATCTACTGTTCCTTGGTAGGTCAAATCAGAAAAATCACAATACATACATAGTACTCTTAAAAGTAAAGACAACGTAAAGCACACAGCAATTCTGTCAACAAGACATGCATAACTACACATCAATAACATATCCAAGTAAAACACTACAGAATAGCAATCCATGAAATTAATGAAAATGCTTATCAAGTAAAAACACTTAGTCTACTTTGTCTGAGTTTGTCTACCAGTTTATGGGGGGTAATAGTGTTGGAAGCAGATCTAAAGTCGACAAACTGCCTCCTAACATGTGTATTTGGGTGTTCCAGATGGGACAGGGTCTTGTGTAGTACGATTGAGACTGCATCGTCCGTGATAAACAAACTGGTGGTTGTCCAGATCAGCGGGAGTGATGGCCTTGATGTGAACTAGTATGAACCTCTCAAAGCACTTCATAACAAATGCTGTTAGGGCAACTGGGCAATAGTCATCAAGGCTTTTAATTAGTGTCTTTTTGGCCACAGGGACAGTGGTGGTGAATTTAAGACAGGAGACTACAGCCTGTTATAGGGAGACTTGAAAGATGCTGTTGAGCACCTCTGCCATCTGGTCAGCACATGACTTCAGAGGGTGTCCTGACACCCTGTCTGGTCCTCCTGCTTTAGCGATTGTATTATTATGAAATAAGATTGATCAAATCAAATGAAAAGATCTCTGTAAAATAAAATCAAGTCATTTGTAAGATAAACCATCAAGCTGGCTTCTGGATCGTTTTCCTGTGTCTCTTAGGTCAGCTCTACTTGTACATATATAGATAGCATGCTGTGGTTTTAACTCTTCTTCAGAAATGCGCCCTCTAAGGGGATCTCCCATGGTTGACTTAAAGGGTATATAGTAAACTCATATGGGTTGCACTTAGATATATACATCTCCTCCCACTTTTTAAGAGGGACAGTGCATGTTAATGAACATTTAGAAAGTAAATATGCCAGATCTAATAACCAGGTTAATTCTCATCTGTTGTCCCAAACAATCTGGGCTTTAGTGTGTTGTTTGAAGACACTTTGTCATGCTTTCTGAAGGAACTGGGGAATAAACCACCAAGCTTCACGTTGCTAGATAACCACCCTACCTCCTGAGCTATGCAACCCCCAAATCCCTCACATCCGCTACCTCTGTTGCTCTATGACAAATAACGCACATTATGGACTCAACGTCTAGTGGGGAAGGGATGGAACAGATAGCACATGCATGATATGTCAATGGTGTTAGCTATTTGTACTTACAAAGTAGATGTTTGTTTCTGTGTCTACAGCTGCTAACCTATTTGTTTGTATTATTTAAGGTTGAAATTTTAGGGTTTCAAAAATATTTTATCCTTTTTTAGCTCAGGCCCAGTGTCTCCCTCAAGTGCCAGTCCCAAGCTGGGTTAAATTGGGCAGGGCTTTGTCAGTTGGGGCATCCAGTGTTGAGCCATGCCAAACCAAATATGGAGATCATACATCAAATTTTCCATGCTGGATTGGTTGAGGCCCAGGTTACCAATGACTGCCACCAATACTGTTGGCCAGCAGGGTGCCAGTGGAAATACTAGTTCTTTTGGCCGAATAAGGACTGGGGGAAGGCATGTCCAGAGACAGCAGGAGAGGAAGAAGGGTAGAAGTGCAGAGTTGAGGGTTGAAACGTTGAATTTTGGCAATATAACTTGTAAGGGGAGAGAGCCTGCTGATATGATGGAGAGAAGAAAGGTAGCTACAACTATATGTGCAAGAGCTCAGGTGGAAAGGTAGTGAGGCAAAGGAGCAATGGAGGTGGGTTCAAACTTTTCTCCTATGGTGTACATAGGAGCAGATATGGTTGACCAATAATACTGAAGGGAAGAGTGTATCAAGGGTGTTTTGGAGGTTAGGAGAGTGTCAGACTGAGTGGTAAGAATGAAGCTGGAAATAAAAAGTTTAATGATGCATGGTATCGGTGCATATGCCCCACCAGTTGGGTGCAAGATGGAAGAGGTTTCTTGAGTGAGCTACTAGTGGAGTTTGTGTTAATAGGCTACACAAATGAAATTGTGTGTCTGTGTGTGTGTGTGTGTGTTTGTGTGAGAGATCCTGTTCTTGATTAGTATTGGAAGTTTATTTTGACGAGGACATTCTAATGTAAAATAGAGATCATTTTATCGATAGATTATTTTAACTTCATTAACATTGATTCCCTCTCCCTCCTCTACAGCCAAAGGCCCGTCCCTGACAATGGTGTCCGGGTTCTGTGAATGGAACCGGCAGGTGGAGTGGGAAGAGAAGGGAGCAGCTGCTCCAGACTGCATGAGGCCTTCCAAAAATAAATCCACGCTACACTCAGCTTCCCAGGATCCTCAGGGTGGAGATGATCTGGACAGCCCAGTGACGTCAGTGTAGTGGTTGTTATACTACTTCTCCCAAAGCCATGTGTGTGTCTGTGTGTGTATGTGTATATGTGTGTATGTTTGGGAGGGGGTCGGGGGGGAACAGCAGGAACGCAGGGCAAGAAATCTTAATGAATGACCTAATAATCACCCACATCAGTGTTGTCCTAGGGTTCTGAAAGGTCTTCCTGTCTGTCTTTATGCATGCTAAATAATCCAGATAAGGAAATCACAAAAAAGGTTGAATCAGGTCATCTAGATACAGTGTTTATTGAAAGAAACGTTTCCTCACTCATCAAGGTGACATCTTCAGTCTAAGGTGACTGCAGGTGTCTCCACCCTTGAAACAACACTTACATAACAACCAAAGCCGATGATGGATTCATATGCAAGTTAGCCATTTGACTGGAGTTGAAATGGTAATGTGTATTATTCAGAGGATCAGGGAATAGTTTTTAATCACAGCATCGTGAAATGGTGACAAAAGTATTTTTACCCCCCTTTCAGGGATGGTTGTCCCCTCTTTATATGAATGGCCTCTGAATCTCCATTCAAACCAGCGTTCCTCTCTATCCAGGTACTGATGGGGAGGAACTGATTCAGTGTTTTTGTGACTCCTCATCAGTGACAATTTTGACTCCTCTAGTGAGACAATCCTCCTGGCACTTAACAGCATACACTATGTTGTGCACAAACAGAGCAATATCGTTATGCTGTTAAGTGCCGGCAGATTTACCATGACTTGTACATCGGTGAAACCAAACACTGACTAAAAGGATGGCACATCACAGAAGATCTAATACCTCAGACCAGACTCTTTAATCTACAACCATCTACAGACCAGTGGCCACTCTTTCAAGGATGAGGATGTTCACATTATTGATAGGGAGGAATAGTGGTTTGAAGGGGGAGTCAAAGAGACCATCAATGTGAAGAGTGAATTGAATATCCCTGAACGGGGCATGGCGCATCTTACAATGCTGTGATTGCAACTAGTTCCCAATTCTCCATTACCATAGAAACGTGTCAATGGCCAGTCTGCATGTGAATCCATTGTTGGTTTTCATCATCATGCAACTATCTATAAGGGTGGAGAAACCTGCAGTTAGCTTGGACTGAACACGCCACCTGTATGAGTGATGAAATGTTTATTTTAATGAACACTGTCCAGATGAACTGATTCAATCTTTTATATGTCCTCCTATCTGACTCAAGGAGATGGAGAAGCAGCAGCGGCCACAAATTATTTTTTTGACCTTCAATACAACACAGCTGCTCACTGCTCCAATACGAGAGGTCCATTTTTATGCCACAGTTAGGCCCCACGTATTGGGGGTGGACAGATATAGATGATGGAGCATGGAGGGTTAAAGTTAGATGGCGTTCCTTACACCCAGTGGTGGGATTGAACCTGCGACATAAGGCTTGTCATTTCCTGAAGTGCGCTCTCTACAACTGAACTGCTGCCGCCCCCACCGCTCCTATACAATAGGATGGTTTAAATGCATAGAACAAATTTTGTTGTACGTATGTATGTACAATGACAGAGTTTCTTCTTCAGAGGGTTCAGGTCAAGGGCTGGCACATGTACTGTCACAAAAAGCCACCATGATGCCAAGCAACTAGGAAGCTTAAGGCCAATCTCATCTGTGATTGAGTGTGTGTGCATGTACAACTGTTTTTTTTTCTGTCATGTCAGAATTTGCAGGACTACTGGAAATCCCAATTTACTTAAACCCCCAGCGCCTGATCTCAGAGGCCTTGGCAGTAGAGGGCTGGATGAGAAAACTGTCAAGCTGCAACATTTAAAACAACACAGAATTGTGTTGTCTTTCATCAGTTCAATGCTTCTCTTTTTAGTAACATTTCTAGTAACCTCCAGTTACATAGAGTAGCCTGAGACAAAACAGTGGGGATGGATCTTGTCACGTTTGTTACCCAGTATAATTATGCAAGTGTTACCTTTTTATGATTTCATACACTTTTTACACTGAACTACAGTCTTTGCATATTTAGTGAAGGTAGTCAGCTGTGCATGCAATTGTCTGAATGAATGCCTGATGCAGCCATTCAGTTTAACCTTTTGCCAGATGGATAATTTTGTCCTGAATAAACTTGTTTATTTTCTGGATCATTGTGCAAGAGGGTGGTTACAATAGACCTCTTCCCCAACTGTGAACAGCACTAATAAACTATTTGCTCGACAGGCAGGGCATAGTTGACCACAAAGCTAGTCAAAGGTTACTGTTGGCCTCACCAACACTTATTTTTACAAAAAGGTAGGCACCCTTGCTCACAAACTGGTTAAGGACTCATTCATTCCATTTGGGTACATAACAGCTGCATAGGTGCAAACATTATTTTTGCATTTTGCTATCTGATACTTCTGCGCAGTTATTTCCCATTCAGTGTATATCCGTTCAGCTGTTTGAAATTTGTGAAGGCGTTTCTGGAATGCCTTTTTTTCTACACAGGGAATCAAGAATGGTATGCCTTGATTGAAACAAATATATGCACCCCACCTGTCTTGTGTCAGCAAGATTTTCCATACCATTTGTAACCACTACCCCAGCCTTGGCTATTAATGTTACAGTGTGATACGGAACCATTATGTTGATGTAGGGGCAAAGGTTTGTCAACAGAATGGATAGCCAGACATTATACTTGTGTTTTGATGATTTAAGAGTTCAGTCTCTAGTGGGGGGGGGTTCTCTATTGGATGAGATTCATGGAGATGGCTTCACAGGGAATGTTGATACTTTTTGGTGACACCTGTTGATTCGTTGAACCTCTACTGATGTCTGATGTCAAAGTGCAAAGCAGAGAGGAAAACTTTATTTTGTATCTTCAGCTTTTTTTCCTTGTAGCCTATGTATCAAACAAGTATTGAAGTATCCCTATTTGAGAATACATATTTTGTTAATGAATTGTACATATTGAAATATGTATTTTTGCACAGGCATTTTCGTACACATGAATTTTTGGTACAATTGAAAAGTCCTTATTTATTTAGTTAACAAGATGACAAGTCAAAGTACTTGATTATTTGAAGTGGTTCACTGCCAAGTCTATAATAATGCAATACGCCGATAAGTAGAAGTTGAAGCATCTCATGAATCATGTACTGGGATCCTTTAAGGAAAAAATGAAATGTTGCCCCTGTAGCATGTGTCTGTATGACAGAGGATACCTTTATTAACTGTTCAAGGTCTCACTCTTGTGCTTTTACAATATTATATAGGTTGCCTATGAATCAACAAAATGCTAAAAAAAATATTATAAACCTGTGATTCTAAAATGCAAGCTTGAAGCTTTTCCAGATGTCCAATCAATGTCCCTGCGTTCTTAAATCATACACATTGTAGATAGAAGACCTCAAACACATTTCATGATGGAAACACTCATTTCCTTCTCCAAGCTTGGAGGGACTGGAGCAATCATTATTGCAATGAGGAACACTTCCTCCTGTCCAACTACTTGCCTCTTTGCCAAACTAGTAAATTGAATCACAGCTTTTAAAGGAAATAGTTTGCAGCTTTTTAGGAAATAAGAAAGTGCCTGAATTAGTTTCACTCAGACTGTTTGAGGACCGAGGTTATTTTGTTTGGGGTTTTATTTTTTTGGGGGGAGGGTGTACTTTACTTGAATGTTCAGTTTAGGAGCTTGCTTTTAGAATCTGCCTATGAACCCTAAATGAGCTTGTCAGCTGCCCTGTATGAAACTTTTTTTTTTTTGGTTCAAATTTTCCAGACAAGATGTAATAACTTTCTTTAAGCCTGAGTGTGCAACTCAAGCCCCTCTGGCTTACTAGGATTAGTGTGTAAAATGTTCAATCAAGTGTTTTGTTTACCCTTCAACTCCACTGACATATTTGAAACCCCATTTCCAGTAGATGGAAACCTAGGAAATAAGTTTTTATCAGTATAATAAAGCATCAAAGACTTGGAATGTGAAGGTGGGAGAATTCAGCGTGCTTCTAGGAGGAAATGAAGCCCACTATTCATACAATGTAAAAGTGTGTATAGTTGGTTTTTTTTACATTATCAATCATTTTGATCAGCTGGACTTTTGTGTTGGCTGCTATGTAATTCATGAACAAAAACAATAGGTTAGAGTTACTTAATATTTAAAGAAAAAAGATTGTATAGTTTTTTGTTTTGTAACAAGTTTCTGTAAATAAAATAATTTATACGGCTATTTATATGAAATTTATGTCTCTGCCTCTTTTATGAAATCAAAACTTGTCAAGCGTAAAACTAAAGACAAAGATTTTTATTTATATATACACAGTACAAGGGTAGCTTTTTTTAAACAAACTATTGGTTCAGGTAATGGGTTAAAAGGAGAAACAATACAAGTCTCCTTTCTGATGAAATGGCAACATTAACATAGCTGAGTTACATGTTAATGACACGGGATAGCTTCTGGACTCTGTTCAGCAGCAAGTCACCCTTTTTGATGGTCTCCTGGTATTGCCAGTTCTTACTGTCAGGTCTGGGGAGTAGAAGAAAGACATTTGCAGTTTGTCTTTATGCAGTTATAGTGAGCTATATTAATTTGGTGGTAAAGACTTCCAAGTTACAAACCTGTTGGTTTCCACTATCTCGTTCACTTTATCTATTTTGCAATGGAGACGACCAGCGGCTATAAACCGAGAAAGTTCTCTAGAGGAAGGAGAGGGAAAAATGATACCATCACAAACCGTGGCAATTGGATATCAGAAAAAATGTAAAAACATGCAATATTATACTCCCTGCATATACAAACACACACAAGCTTGTATGATGTTGAAACCCAAATAGGCCTTACAATCGAGTTACAATTCATTGCATAATTACCAACTTCTTTGGGCTGCAAGGTTGCAATGATAAAGCCACATTGTGGTTTTAGAAATAACAGACTAGACTTCCCCAATATTGGCTTAAACTATGGAACACATCAATCTTATTTTGATAAATCAATTTCACCACAAGCAACTTTCATTAAAAAAAATCTGTTTGAGAATTTTAAAAACAAGGCACACGCTTTCATACTGGCTCATTAAATGTAACAAGATGAAAGATACTGTTAACTTTTTTGTCCATTCTACTGTGTTGGTGGACTCACTGGTCAATGAACTCTGTGCTGACACCAAAGGCCTCAGCCATGTAGCCCAGTGTGAGGGAGCGGTACGACTCCAGAAGCTGGCTGTAAGCCTGGATCCTCATCTCCCTCACATAATAGCGATAGTGAGGAGCAAACAGCCAGTCTTTCTTCATTTCTTGTTCTACCATGGCTGGAGGAAAAGGGCAATGAAGAAAGAAGTACACTGTGAAGGTATGCGTTGGAATCACTGCTTTTCTCCAGAGACATGGCTAAGGCTTAAAATCTTGCTAGGTCATTGGAAATCATCCATGCTGTCTTTTTCATAAACCATGTTGTCCTAAACCCTATTGCAACTTGTGTCGGGCTTGTATAATGAGCTGGAATCAACATCTCAAAAAAGTTATATCGCCAATTCTCCAATTTGAGACATGGTAACATTTATGGAAATGCATTTAATTAATTCAGTTTCAACAATGGCCACACGATTGGAGTATCAATCTGATATTTTTTAAAGCGAACCACAAGGAATGCACCTGTAACTTCACAGACATTTTTTAAAAAATCAATACAAAGTTATCTTACCCAAAGACTGGAAGAAAACTGCGTAGCGGCACTCATAGAGAGAGAAGAGGTACTGGCGAATAGCTGGTAGACTGTGGAGCACCTCCAGAATCTCTGCCCCTTTTATCACCTGAAATCCAAACCCAAAGTATATTGAAAGAACATTGATACTGTGTGGCCAGTGGCAAATGTGACAGAAACCAGTTCACTTACAGTGGTGTGGTACTAGCACAATGGGCTATTTGAAGGGATGCTCAGTCAGACAACTTCAGTCACCATTAATGACAAGGAGAATTCAAAACAGTACTTTGACCATTTCATTTTGGCCTATTCATTTGGTCAACAGTATTTCTCCCAGAAATCTGATATTAGTTAGGTGACAGGGGTGGTGGGGTCAAGTGTAGGTATGTTGTCAACCAAGGGGATCATCGTCAAATATTTTCCTTGGCTCCCTTCATTTACTGTTTTGTTATCATACCTAGGCAACCGTAAAACTTTCCAGAGCCGTACGTTACACCATGACTGCAAGTAGATAGTTATGTTCTCGAGAAGAAAAAAACCACAACCGAGTACTAAAAACCCTACTCATTTATACTTCTTGGAACTTTCAATTGTGTGGAATTCAGTGTTTCTCAATTGTACACCAGTGAGAACCCCTACCCCGCCACGCGTTTTAATGCCAAAAATAACACTGTGGGGAATTAGGGGTAACCCAGCTCAGGAGGTAGGGCAGCAGTCTAGTAATCAGAGGATTGGTGGCTCAATCATCAGCCCCTGCAGAAAGTGAGTTGAAGTGCCCTTGAGCAAGACACAGAATCCCATAACTGCTCCCAGGGCACTGCCTTTGTTCACTGCTCCTATACAGTAGGATGGGTTGAATACAGAGAATAACCTTTGTGTGTATGTACAATTACAAATAAGTAAAGCTTCTTCTAAAGATCCATTAATTCAGAAATCAATGATCAATTTATTTGGGAGCCTCTTGTTGTGCTGTCCAAGAAACGTGAGTCAACTTCTTGTCTGTTGTTGCCTTAAAACTTAACTTACTGTAAGTGAGAGCAAGTGTGTAAGGGATGCAAGTTAATTTATATGAGCTTGGTGCCACATAAAACATTTTTTAAGAAGCTCTTATGAGGGGAACAAGAGTGTGCTTTACTGTTGCTATTGGCACAACTATGGTGAGCTTTTCCATTTAAATGGTAAATTGACTTGTGCTTGTATAGCACTTTTCTAGTCCAACAGCCACTCAAAGCAACACATTTCACTGACTCGGGGATTAGTAGGCATTGACTCATGATCCATGGGTACCCTGCCCACTAATGGCTATAGTAAGAGAAACACCAGGCAAACCCATGTCATACTACAAAATCTTCATAAAAGTCAGAATCCATCAGAGGTATGATCTATCAAGACAATAATATATGGCTGGTCAAAAGCAGATTTAAAAAAAATCTAGTTAGAAATGGAACTCCATCTATCCATTGTGAACCACTTAATCTGAAATCAGGTGGTGGGGTTATGCTGGAGCCTATACCAGCACTCATTGGGCAAAAGCTGGGGAAACACACTGAACAGGTCACCATTTAATCTCAGGATTTGAGGTGTTAGGGATTCAGTGTCTTGCTCAAGGACACTTTTACACTTTCTGAAGGGGTCAGGGATCGAATCACCAGTCTTCCAATTACAAGACAACTGCCCTACCTCCTAAAGTATGATACCCCTCATTCATAATATATTCAATAAAAATCTAGCTTAAACAGATCACATAGTTTACTCATGTGAGCAGTGAATACATTTTCTATTCCAATGCAAAGTCATTATTGCACCATATGAAGAATGGCTAAACCAGACAGCTATCTCAAACAAGAAAAAATAATATGCACTTTGTACATTCCATCTTTTGAAAGGGTCTTTTCTCACTCATTCACATCTCCCTCGGTTCTTGGGACCACACACACTACACAGCTACATTTCATTTCACCACCTACCTTTTCACGCAGATCAGGCCTCTTGAGAGCAATCATACAGACGTAGACTGTGTAAGTGACAAAGGTCTTATAGTCCATGAGCTCATAGGAGGTGAATGTTGAAACGGTATCCAAGAAGAGTTCAGCTGCCTGCTTGAAGTCCCTGATAGCCACACAGTACAGACCCTGGTAGACCTTCAGACGATTCCGTCTGTCCCAGTCACCTCCTTCCTCAATAAGACTGTAGAGAAACAAGAAGCAGGGGTACTACTGAGGCAAATTTTTAATTTGTGATAATGCCTTATAGAAATGAAATTGATTTGACTTACTAAATACCCAAGGGGGTACAGTACTAAAGCCAATTGAGTCGTACCTCCTTTAAAGTTAAACCATAGCACAAACCTACACACAAAGTAAAATGTAGGACATCAATGATTATTACTTTTGTAAATGATGTTGATAGAAGCAAAAGCCAAAGTGACAACAGACTAAACTGGAGGACTTGTATCCAAAAGAATAAATCTTGAGTTGATAAAATGGGAAGATGACCAAACATTGTCCATGCTGGAGATACTTACCTTTTAGCCTTTTCAGAATTCCTTGTAATGAGATCACTGTCCATGTAGAAGAGGCCAATCCTGAGCAGGTAGAAGACAATATCTAGTCTGTGACCAAGGGCCACCGTCTTGTCATAGGTTTTCCTAAAGGCTGTGAGAGCTCCCTCCTGTGGGAACACAAGGTAAGGTTGGCACAAGT
The DNA here is from genome assembly GCA_900302585.1 of Regalecus glesne. Classification (NCBI taxonomy): domain Eukaryota; kingdom Metazoa; phylum Chordata; class Actinopteri; order Lampriformes; family Regalecidae; genus Regalecus; species Regalecus glesne. The sequence goes on along the minus strand of OMLC01009765.1, from coordinate 30,290 downwards.
CATTAAATTCAGTTGCTATTAAATAAATTAATTAATGATTCCCTTATCAGTCCCACAAGGGGAAATTTGGATTTCTCTGCATTTCTGACCCAACCTATTGTATAAGAGCAGTGAGCTGCCAACATATGGCGCTCGGGGAGCAGTTAGGGGTTCGAACCTGCAACCTTCCAATTACCAGACGACCGCTCTACCCACTGAGGTATGCCGCTATCTATTTATAGATATGCCTATGAATTTACAAAACATTAAAATAATTAGCTATGTTTTCAAATATTACATCCATATGAACATCTCCTCCATATAGTCAGATTGAAGATACCTCTTGTGACTACTTCTGAAGTGCATAGTAGCCATTTTCATAACTATAAAAATTAAAATAAAATGGATTCAAGGGGTGGGCGGCATGGCTCAGTGGGTAGAGCGGTTGTCTGGCAATCTGAAGGTTGCAGGTTCGAGCCCCAAATCTGCAGAGAACCATGTCAGTGTCCTTGAGCAAGACACTGTTCTCCTAATTGCTCTGTCTTGTAATGGACTGGCAACCCTTCTTGAGTGTGTCCCCGCCTTTCACCCAATAAGAACTGAGATAGGCTCCAGTTCTCCCCACGACCTGACTTCAGATAAGCAGTTGACAATGGATGGATGGATAAAATGGATTCCCTTATCAGTCCCACAAGGGGAAATTTGGATTTCTCTGCCTTTTAACTTATCCTATAGGAGCAGTTAGGGGTTCAGTGTCTCAACACACTTTCTGCAAGAGTGGGCATCAAACCTGTAACCTTACGATTGCCAGACGACCGCTCTACCCACTGAGCTATATATCACTCAAATATGCAATTTACAAATAATGATAGTTTAACTAACATAATAACTCAATAATATGATTTTTAAAATAATTTGATATAACAAAAACATTAAGAAATGCTACTCAAAGACCTGCGATGATCAAGAGTTTTTGACAAAAATTGCTATTGAGCTATCCTTCAGAGACTTTCAACATTCTATATGTTTATTGTCACTCAAGTTGTAGAAATACACTTGTGTGAAATTCTTTGACTGGGAATGGACCATTAGAGAAAGATATAAAATTAAAAAGGAGCACACACACACACACACATACAAACAATATATATATATATATAGAAGGTATATAAATATAAAAGGCATATAAA
>OMLC01009765.1:12712-29101 GCA_900302585.1 Regalecus glesne | reverse complement strand
ATATAAATATAATAGTAATATTTAAAAGCAATAGGTATAACAGAAATGAAGTTAGAAATTGGTAAATGTAAGTATGAAAATCATCTTTTTTTAAAGCAATAAGGGGAGCATATACAATCAGTGGATTAGTATTCAATGGGTGGTAATCATATATTGCACAAATGGTTAGGTTGCACTTGTTTGTGTGTGCACATTATTTATTAAGAAGTCTTATGGAGTGAGCTGAAAAGCTGTTCATCAGTGTGCTGGTACCTCCTTGAGGGCAGCTAAGAGAAGAGGCTATTGAACGAGTATTCAGGATCCTTAATGACCCACTGGGACTTACTGAAGCACCACTGGCTGTACAGCTTCAGACTAGGCACCTCACATAGTGATTGATGTATTCTTGACAAATAATAATGCAAGTTAAATGGCCGTTGTTCTTCCGAACTGAACTTCATTTGAAAAACACACGACTTGTTTTAACAGTGATTCATTAATACACCACAGGTGGCAAATTAAGATGCTTGGAAAATAGCGAATAGTTCACAGATTTAACATCTGGCCCCATTCCTTTTAAACACTTTCATTGTTTTTCCTACATTAAAATAACACTAATTGAAAGAGTAGGCCAATGCGGGCTTTAATAGGGACATCTAGGTACAAACTGAATTCAAATTGTAAAAAAATACTGGCATACACAACCAAAAACTGTTCATCTTTAATTTAAATGCTAGCTTGTCTGCTCAAAGTTAAATTAATTATTTTTGTTAACTTTACATCTGCATCTGAAAAGAGCAGTATGGTTTATGATTTGATTTGGGGCTGTGGTAGCTCAGCTGTAGACCATGCACCTCAAGAGATAACAACTCAGGCATCAAGGGTGTGATCCTACCATTGGGCGTTAAGAAGGGTATCTGGACTTAATCCCCCATACTTGGGTAAATATTGGGGATACATTCTAAACCACTCAAGAGTGGTCACTATACTAGAGAAGCACTAAATAAAAACGAGTCAATTTAACATTTGTTTACTTTGTCAACAATGATTAGACTACAGCAAACATTTTTGAATCACTAGTCTCTGGGTATCTCATCCCCATTTTCCCTGCAGACAAATAATGTCACCTAATGCTATTACTTATGTATTAAATCTGCAATCTCTAATATGTTTCCATTATTTTATCCATCTAGACCATGGAGTCAGATTACATAATGCCATGGTTGTTGACTATTTTCAGTCCCTATAATCTGCTAATGCAAGGTGACATTAATCATAAAGATAGACAGCATTAACATAAGTTTATTCCAAGTTTGCTTTAGTGCTCTCAAATCAGAAGTTGATATTTCGGGCTTACTGGATTAAATGAAGGACAACGCATCCAAAAACAAACTTAGTAATGAACAGGGCCTTAGCAGACTCCAACTGCAATTCAAAGTGCACATAATTGACCAGTTTAGCATCATTGATGTATTTATTACAGTAACAAGAGATGGAGATGGATGATCACGTGGCGACCCTTAACATGAGCAGCTAAGGATAGTGATTGTAGTACGCTGGATTCAATAGTGACATCCTTACTTCTGAAGTGACTACATTGTGGATAACGTCTCTGTATTTACAACTAATTTAGACAGTTTTAAATTTGAGCTGGAACTTCAAATAATATGTCTATTTGTTAAGGTTATTTACTGGGCGAAGCAAACGTGAATCCAGACCAAAAATCTACCCACGTGTGCTGTGATTAGTGTTAATTTTCCTGCTTGGTAATGAGAGAGTTGGTACTGTGGTTTGGGAAAAACCTCAATCATCTATGCTACAAAATGAAATCGCACCTTATCCCCAATTCTTATGAGATATTCAGCTTTGGCCATCATGGCATCTCGGATTTCACTCTCTCCCAAGCTCTTTTCTGCATCTTCCAACACGTCATCCAGGCGCTTCAGCTCCTCCTCATTGGCCTTTTTCATTTTGCTCAGCAGGTCACCGTCTTGCTGCCACTTCAGCTCCTTGCACAAGCCCTCATAGTATGGTGCCATGTCTAAAACAAAACAAGCAAAATGAGTTTTATATGTGAAGTATCAACCAAAATATCTTTATAGATCCTCAATTATCCACGCAAGGATATCGCAAATAAATTGAATCAGTTCATCCGGACACGATGTTTAGTGGGGAGAAAATTAAACGCTCATCTAGGTAACTTTTTCAGTCTGACAGCTATCCCCCATTCTTGCAGAGGAACATGAGGCAGATTGGAAAAAGTCACTTAGCAGAGGGATGAAATGCTCTCCCCCTAAACGTTGTATCCAGTAGCATAAATTCAACGTTTTACCACCAACTAAAATGTATACACCTTGCATAACCAAGGGAAATATTAACACTAGAGTAGTCATGGCGTCGCACAGAAGAAATCTATTATTACTCTCAACAAAATCAATATTTAATATAGTGACGATGGCAAAAAGTCACTGGCAAATATAATTTCCCCACTATAGTAACTAAATAAGCTTACTAGCATAAATTAAAATGCTTGCTAGCAAGCTAATGCTAATTGCTACACAGGTTATTACAATACCTCCCCTTTGAAATCTGGATTTAGCTTTGACAATCCTATGACAATAATGAGGCAATTATATACCAAGTACGAAGATTCCATTTAATTAATTCTGCATTAATTTGAGTGGTATTTGTTAACTATGTCAGAATACAGCAATTTGGCATTAGTTGACTCACTATTAGCTTTTATAGCGTCCATGAGCTCGGTCTTCACTTTAGCATCCTGCCGGTGACCATCCATCGTTAGCAAAAATTTCAGCTGAGCTATCCTGAGATCAGGGTTCTTCGGCAAACCCTCCTCTTCTAAATTCTCAAGCGGCATCTTGCTAAGTATAACAACAAAATAACGACAAAAAACAAAGGGGGACTTCTTTGAGCGGATAGCAAATGTCTACAAAGCCTGCCAGCTAACGATGACTACGAAAAACACCGTCACTGCTTCCGCCAGAAATAAGACAACGAGTGGAAAAAAGAGTCGGAACTAGGAAGTACAGGAATAAGATCAATTTAAACTTTACTGCTTAGCGTCACCTTCTGGTCTGAAGTGCTACGAACACACTTTGAGAGAGGCTGATCACCAGAACCCGTAGCCTTTATTTATCAGTCTAAAATTACGTGGTCGGTGCATTTCGCGTTGTTTGATTGTTATATTGTTTTTGACCAGCGAGTGACAAGCCTGCCCCGTTAGATGCATTTTAACGATGATTCACACAAATTCTTTGTTAATCATCTACACCTAACAGTAACAATTTAACCATGACCAGTCAACCAACAGAGGAAACGTTTTACCTAAATCTTCACATGCGGTGGGAACTGGAGATCCTAATCCAGACAGAATGGAGATTGTGTCTAGTCATTTGGTGAGATTTTTTTCCCTAATGTATTCTAATTTACACAATAATCTAATCCATCTAGTGTAAAGAGAACAACATTTACAATGTCTTGATGAATGCTCAATAATCCGGGTAATGAAATCAAAGAAAAGATTTGTCAGTTCATCTGGACACAATGCCTGGTGGAAAGGAACGTTTCGTCACTCATACAGGTCACCTATGTAAGTGAAGAATGTTTCTTTCAATAAATGCTGTATCCAGATGAACTGATTCACCTTTTTCAATGAAAATGTACTAAAGTGTTTTGCTGTGCAATCTTAAGTTTGAGCAAGAATAAGATGTCTTGATGTCAAGAATAAGATGCTTTTGAATGCATAAAAGGAAGAAAGTGTGAAAACTTTTTGATAAGGGAGTTGTTCCTTATCTGATCTGAGGGTCTAAGGACAGGCTATTATTTTAATGTAAATTCCACTGAGGCACATTTTCAATTTGTAATAATGGGCCATACAAAAAAGTTAACTTGACTTAACTATACCAGCATTTTTGTGTGGTTGTTTTTTTTTTCTCATCAGTTGTCACATAAACTCAGAAAGCTTTGGGGTTTTGGCATTATTCTTTGGGATGATGCTAGATTGTAAGTTTTAACTCTTGACTCTTGGTTTGTACCTCAGATCCATGGCAATGCTCTATTCTTCATCATCATATTGGGACTTGGAGGATCCTTTCAGAGTGGCTTCCATATCACCGGAATCAGTTCCCCATCACCAGTGAGATACATCTATAAAACATGGGGGTCACCGACCCTGCTCCTTGAGAGCTATCATCCTGCCAGGTTTCAATCAAACCCCAATTTAACATTGAATCAGTGCTGTAGTGAAAACCAGCAGGACGGTCGCTCTCCAGGGGCAGGGTTGGTGACCTCTGATTCTGACAACCTTCTCCCTCTATCATTCTATCACAGGTTTTTCAGAGTAACACAGACAAATCCACCGCTACCTCTAAAGAAACACCATTGGATGGTGCAGTTAAAGCACAAGTTGGTTTGTTGGACAAACTCTCAGGCCTATACGGCACCCTAGGAAACATTACTCTGATTAACCGTTATCCTCGATGATCAGAGCACCAGCGTCTGTGGTTCCTCGTACTACTACCTACGTGTTTTTTTTTTTAATCGGACACAGTTGACATGTAAATACGGCCTCCTCTAACATTTCCGACTTGATTTTTGCAGTTCATACAGGGCTTCATCAACCGTAGTTTGTATGAGAGGTATGAAACGCCCCCTCCTCCACAGACAGTCACTCTCACCTGGTCAGCCATTGTTTCTCTGTTTGCCATTGGTGGACTTTGCGGGGCTCTCAGTGTCAAAGTTGTCACAAGCAGGTTTGGCAGGTGAGTAATAGTTGACCCGATAGGCAGGCCATATGTTCTTATCTATAACCACACCTTTAACAGATTGATTGATTGGCACCAATCCTCCTTCAGAAAGAAAGCGATGATGGGAAACAACTTCATCTCCATTCTGGCAGCGGTGGTCATGCTGACAAGTAAAAGCGTCAATTCTTTGGAGATGATTGCGATAGCACGCTTTTTGTATGGCTTTGCATCTGGTAAGCCAAAAGTAGAGGAGGCATTCCTCTCTGTTACAGATAGTTATGGCACATTGAAAGAACAAAAAGCATTTATCTCAGTCACATCACATGTTGAATATTGACAGTGATTTATTTCGAAAATGGCCCGTAAGAAAAGTGAGCTGTAATGTGTGTGTGTGACCTTCAGGTTTAGGGTCAAGCATTCATGCAATATACCTTGGGGAGAGTTCACCCAAAAAACTAAGAGGGATGGTGATGCTGACCTTGGGTATCTCCCAATCAGTTGGCAAACTGTCTGGACAGTTTTTCGGCCTGAGGTATTCAATCAGCAATATTTATCAATATCATATTTAATATGATCATTTTATCGTCAATAATTTTTTTCAAACAAGATAATGTCAAGATAATGCATCTCTGTGTTCATCTTTTTTTTCTGTTGTATGAAATATAACAAGTAATGTGAGTCTAATGCAATACCTGATTTTGGTTGTTTAAGTGAGATCCTTGGTCGTGAGGAGCTGTGGAACATTCTCCTCAGTCTGCCAACATGTCTGTCAGTGGTTCAGCTGCTCACGTTGCCCTTCTTTCCCGAGGCTCCCAGATACTCACTGATAGAGAAAAACAACCCAGAAGCATGCCATAAAGGTTGGAGTGTTCTTTTCTTTACATGCTAGACAGTCCAAATGGCAAGATGAAATGCATCTGTTCCACTCACAATGGGCCTCAATATGGAGATGTGTTGAGTATCTCAGAATCAGTTTATTGGCCTTGTAGGTTTTGACACGCATGGGATTTGACTCGTTTCACAGCTCTCACAGCTACTTCACATAGAATGACAATACCACCTCCGGGTATATCCACAAGGATTGACTGTATACAGGTGAAAGTAAGATGCAGCCCAATGGAGTAGGGGATGTACCAGAGATACTCTCTGCACCATTGCACAATGCTATCTCTGGTTAGAGCTGAGTTTCATAGAGGGCCGACAAGTGTTATGACATGGACCGCAGTAATCAGCTCTGTGGCATAGGGGGTGCAATGTCGAAACACCTGCTCTTTTCAAGTCGTGTACTATCTGTTTTCTACAATTATAATTTTGAACATGCTTTTCCCTTTTCTATGTATGTATTGTATTCTATGTACATATGTGTTTGTTCCTCCTGCTCCTATTTCGTCTCCCCCTATCCTGTGTACCCTCTATATTCATTCAAGCCCTCCAGACTCTGTGGGGTCAGGGTGATTACAAGGGGGAAATTGATGATATGTTGGCCGAGCAGAAAGCCGTCAAGGGAGTCCCCTCGAAAAGTCTACTGGATCTACTTAGAGACAGGAGTGTCCGATGGCAGCTCATCGTCATGGTAGTGATCATCTTCTGCAACCAGTTTTCAGGCATAACTGCAGTAAGGAGGCCTCAAATTTATATTTGCACCAAATGTGGACGTGTATATTATTCCCTCTCAAAAAACCTTCATCCTGTACACCCCAAATCTGTCTGAAAATATCCATCAGATGAGATTCAAACTCACAAACACTGCATTTGTCCATTGTTCTAATCTAAGATTCCAATACCACCTGACCCCCCACACCCCACTCCCATCCCAATCCCAGATCACCACTTTCTCCTTCGACATCTTCCTGGGAGCAGGTGTCCCAAGGGAGAAGATCCGCTACGTCACACTCGGTTTGGGAGCATGTGAAGTCCTGACCTACATCTCCTGTGTGAGTGATGTGATGGTGAAGGGACATTTGTGATGTTCGTACCAAAGTCCCTCTGCTTTTTGTATTTCCTCGGCCTCTTGATCGTGGGTGTGTGTGGGCGCGTGGCTTGTTCATGAAGTCCTAATATCCGATTTGTTTGATGGCACAGAAGCATACCTCCCGCCCATGGCTTGTTCTTTACCTATAGGTCAGACACTGAGCTGAGTATTGACACTGGGTCCATCTCTCTCCTTCTCTCTCAGGGTCTGCTGATTGATCGTGTGGGGAGGAGGCTATTGCTTTGGGCAGGCTTTGGTGCAATGTCAATCATTATGGTCTTGATCACCACCACGCTTAACATGAGGGTAAGCCTATGACTTGGCCTTTGGTCTGGGTGATTACAAAGAAGTAGCAAAGTCTTTGAACCCTGCCCCGACTTGTTCTGACACAAAGATGTTCATTCAGATGTTAAATCCTGCCTTTCAACAGGATTCCAGCTATATTATTCCATACATCACTGTCTGCTTGATCATCCTCTTCATCATATTCTATGGGGGAGGACCTGGTACGTACCTTACAGTCCAGCTGAGGAGGACTCAAGACGGGTGAATCTGCCAGCAGGCCTCCTGTAAATTCAGCAGCAAGTTCACAAAATGTCAGGCCAACTTGCCAAATGGATCACCTCTTTTTCTCTCTGGCTCATCCAGCAGGTGCGACCTTTTCACTCAGCCATGAGATCTTCATTCAGTCCAATCGAGCAGCAGCGTTTGTACTGTTTGGGACCCAGCGTTGGTTGGGCTTAGCCCTGCTTGGCCTGATTTTTCCCTTCCTCATAGTGAGTGCACACACCGTGTGGCTTATGTCTCATGATAACCATATTTATGCATGATTTTTTTAGAAGACCATAGTGGAGAGTGGAGTCAAACAAAAAGTTAAATATAACCTCCATCAATATCACAATAACTTTAACCTGTGAAGATTTCACTTTATTTGTCAGGCGCTCAGTTATGAGGCTTTTTCCTCAAAGGCCAGTCCTTGAATTTGAAAGCAGGGAATACAATCAAGCCAGATTCCACATTTCAAGCATTGAATCATCCAATGTAAATAAATGTGTAATCATCGTGGTCACCTCCCTTCCAAAACACCCATTTATGAGTTGATGGTATTTGCTGGTTTTCTGCTTTTATAAAAGGCCTGCCCTGTCTCTCTTTCCCACCATCTCTTCCAGGATTCACTCAAGTCATATTGCTTCGTGCTGTTTGCCTGTACGTCCCTCCTGGGTTCACTCTACACCTTCTTCATCGTACCCGAGACCAAAGAGAAGAGTTTCATGGAGATCTCAGAGGAGTTTAACGCTATCACCATCTGTGGGAAGTCCTTCTCGATGGACATGATCAAGGAAACCAAGTTATGAGAGGGTTCAGACAGTAGGAAGCTACTTAAAGTAAATCAACAAGAAAGTCAGAGTGGTCACAGACACATCCTAGAGAACTATACGGGGAAAACAATTAGATCTTTGGTTCATATTTATTTTTAGACTGAATAATTCCTCAAGTGAACACATCTTGCAATTTGATATTATTGGAATGTTACTGAGAGTCCCTATCCAGAATAAAGTCATATGAAAGCAGGGCTGAAATAATGTTGCACCTGTGTGAAAGCGAAAACCTTACTTTCCATCCCTTTTTAAAAACAACTAGAATTAGGCTCTTGTGTCTATTACACTCTTAGTTTACAGAGCAGGGGACAGAGCTGCCTGCTCCATATCTACATAAGCTGTGCTCACCTTGTCCTTCTCAAACTGTTCTCAGATTTAGTTCACTCCTATGCATAAGACCTCCAAACAAAACCCTTACCTGTGTGTTTTCCCAACCCCAGTTGGATGTTGGTGAATTTAAGCCCCTATCTGACGATGTAGCCGAGTCTTTTGAGGGTCTCGTTTACCTTATCATTGACCTGCAGCTGCTGGCAGCCGTAGGTTTTTCATTAGCCACTAAAAACACTTTGTCCACAGCTCAGCACTCTGGGGACGTGAGCTGTGATTGGCTGTATCTTGGCAGGGCCGATCCTCCTGTGCCGACGCCCTGCTACTCATCTTTATCACGGTATAGGGGGATTAACTGGGGGATTACTTGGAGGAACCATAGTAACTGCAAAGGGTTTGGTCTCAGACCTGTCTGCCTGGTCATTATGGTTAATAGGTTTTAATCTTTTTTGCTTGACATAAAATGTGTCTGAGGAAATCTCCCGTCTGCTGAGTTTGCTCTCTGGTGAAAAGGACTTGTGTACGGGCTGGTCAGATTCAAACTAGTTACTGGTCTGAGGAATGGGAAATAACTCATATTGTGTTTCTTTCCCCACTGTAACGTCATGTGGGTATTCTAGTTTGAGTTTTTCCAGGGAACTTTTTGAGTGTAACACAGACAAAGTGTTAGGCTGGCCAGAGCACTGATCGCTAAAAAGACTGGATCCAGTAACGACTGTATTGGAATGAAGTCACCTTGGTGGCCATGTTGGGATGACCAACCGAACTGAATGGACAGAGCTTGGAAAAAAACATAGAAACGGGTTTGTTGAAAATGAGTGTTAGGGAAAGTGTATATTCAGGGTACTTTACCTGATAAACCTTGGTTAAACTCTTTAAATGTGAAGAACACTTCTAAATGTAAATACCTCAAAAAGTGAATGGAGATCCTTTGGGCCTCTTAGTATTTGCCAACAGCCCAGTGAGATTGCAATAGACCTTGAGGTTGAAGACTGACATTGTGGATCTGTGGAGGGTATGCATTGTTTTTTAGTTCGATTGCAGAATTCTGCTTTCAGATGTCCTTAATTTTCATATGCGCTTATTTTCTAATTTAAATTTATTTCACCTTAAGGGCTTGTTATATGATTTAGTTTTTTCAAAGCTTTATTCCATCTAATACATTCCAAGGAAGGTTGCCTTTCAGTATAGCTGATTTTCAAGGAGTCATCTGCTAAAAAAAAAATTGTAAAAATATTACTAAATTATGTTAATATATACATCAACTTAAGACTCAAGTCTAATCTTGTTGGCTTAACTTACATGTAGTGATATTACATTATGTGACTTATAATGAGTGAGTGGGTTTCTATCTCAATGGATTTACCAAGCACTGTTCTCTGGTGACGACATTAAATAGTTAGAGAATATGGTATTTAATGTAAGGTGTGTTCTCATCTAGTTTCTCTTGCTGAATGAATGTCCCTCAATGTTTCCTTTTTTTCTCATTTTCTATGTATGTGACCTTGGACGAACCTGAGAGATGTGTAATCCATGCCAGCATGGTGATCAGGACAATGATGCTTGGACTGATGTGTCTGCTGCGATTCTAACCTTTTTAAAGATCATCATCCATCTGTCCATTTGTCCACATGAGACATATAATGAATCTTGGCCTAGCGGCTTGATCTGGCATGTTTGCATTTTAGATTTTCATTGATTAGTACCTTCACTATGAAGGTTATCATTATTATCACTGTTTTATCTTTTGTAATTAATTTATAATTCTGTTGTCCTGATTTTGCTGTACACTGTAAATTGTGTCTTATTCTGTATGCACATCATCCATTGCATGGCTGTCCGTCTTGGGAGAGAGATCCTTCCTCTGTTACGGTCCCTGAGGTTTCTTCTTATTTTTCTCTGTTAAAGGGGTTTTCATGGGAGTTGTTCCTTATCTGATGTGAGGGTCTAAGGAAAGGATGTTGTGTTAATGTAAAGTCCACTGAGGCTAATTGTCCATTTGAGATAATGGGCCATAAAAATAAAATTGACTTGACTTGACATAAAGTAAATTCTTAAGATTAATTGGCACAATAAAAACCAAACCAACCATCCATTGTCAACCACTTGTCCAAAATCGGGTCGCGGGGGAACTGGAGCCTATCTCAGTTCTCATTGGGCGAGAGGCAGGGTACACCCTGTATAGGTCACCAGTCTATCACAGAGCAGAGCAGTTAGGGGAACAGTGTCTTGCTCAAGGACACCTCGACACGCTTCTCTTCAAGTGCGGGGATCAAACCTGCAACCTTCCGATCGACAGATGACTGGTGAGCCATGCCGCCCCTTACAATAAAAACCCAACTATATAAAACATAATTTCAAACAATTTAAGTAGGGATGGACCCACTTGTTTTGTGTTTTATATCAATGATCAATTTTCTGCAAATAGGTTTTTCGGACTATGATTTTTAAGCTGTAATTAGTTATTAGTTTGATTCAATATATATTATAATTTTATCATTTTTATTAAATAGCCCTTGAAAATCCGCTTTGCTGAAGGGCAACCCTTAGAATGAAAATATGAAATATGAAACACAACCTTATTGAATTATTATTCAACGCTTCTTTGGCTAATAATATGTATTAATCTAAAACAATCCTATGCTCTGGGCCAACGTTTCAATAATCCTAATCTTAACCCTGAGTTTGTAACTTGAGGGCAATGATTTTAAATAGAACAGAAATAGATTCCCTTATCAGTCCCACAAGGGGAAATGTGGATTCCTCTGCATCTTAACCCATCCTATTATATAGGAGCAGTGAGCTGTCACCATATGGTGCTCGGGAGCAGTTAGGGGTTCAGTGTCTTGCTCAAGGACACCTCAATGAGCTTTCTGCAGGACCGGGTATCAAACCTGCGACCTTCTGATCTCCAGATGACCGCTCTACCCACTGAGCTATGCTGCCCCATTTCCTAACTTTCCCTTCATAAAAAGGTTTAAATAACTCCTAGAATAGTTTTGGTTAAATAGGATTTTGGTTAAAATGACATTGAATCATGTGACTAAGCAGGTATATTTTTGTTGCTGTTTTGGTGGCATCATTTGAAATCTAAAGGTAAGAGACAGATTGACTAAAACATAAATAACTTAAATAATGTTAAAATGAACTACATTATTGGGGTCAGCTTCATATTCTAGCTCTTGTCTTTACTTAGGGGATAGATAGGCCATGGGCCGTCTTCTCAAATAGTCCATGATAAACCCACAAATCATCTATAATCCTTCAAACAAATACGTGAGACCGTCTATCAACATGAAATGAACGTATGTTGAAATCTAGGTAAATTTTATTTTAATGGATCAAATATACACATTCTAATTAGCAGGACTGGCCAATGTGCTGCTGCTGGCTATTATTGCATTGTAAGAAAAGCTAAACATTTAGAATCAGAGGAATGTACTGACTTGTGAGATGTAATGTTTTAGGAAAATGCTGGTTATTTTTGTCTCCTTATCACTAGGATTATTAAAACCATACACACGGTAACCAGGTATTTTCAAAGCTTGACATCACGTAACTTGTAACAATGAGATTTAAGCTTTTTGGGGCATCCCACGATGGTGCCGATTAGTTTTGCAAGCTTCCGTGATCTTTGACTGGGATTATAGGGATGTTCAAGCCAGTCCTGTTGCTTTTAGATCAGTGGGCTACAGCTGTTTGTAAGGACAACACTCTTATGTTAATAAAGTCAAAAGTTAACCAGTTCAAATGCTTTAACCGTCCATTCAGTATGGTTTAGAAAGGATGTCACAGAGGGAAACATCGGTGGCTTACCGAAGCTGATGATTTCCTCAGCTGCAATAGCTCTACATGGTCAGCAGGTGGCAGGTTTCATCTGCTATTACCAGACCAAGAACACTTCACATTGCTGAAGAACCTCAAACCTCCACAAGATGAACAGTGACAAGTTTGACACCTGGACAGGGATTACAGAGAAGGAAAGAATGCATTCAGACTGGATGTTAATAGTAGAAGCCTGCATTTATACACGTGTTCCTGCAGCACAGTGGCCCAGTGGCTAGCGCTGTTGCCTCAAAGCAAGAAGGCCCTGGGTTTGAACCCCAGGCCATCCCAGGTCCTTTCTGTGTGGAGTTTGGATGTTCTCCCCGTGTCTACATGGGTTTCCTCCCACCATTAAAAAGACATGTTGGGGTTCATTCTCCCGCCTGTACCCCTGAGCAAGGCAATAGGAAATAAAGCACTGGAGTTGGTTGGTTCTTATAGGCAGGGAGGGGGGGGGACAAGCGTCCTTGACCTATTCTGTAAAGAGTAAGCTGCTTGTCTGTTTTACCGAGTGGCACAACAAAAGTGCCTTTTAGAAACATTTAAAAGGTATTGTTCTTGTTCATATCTTGGAAGAGTCTCTTTTCATGGAGCTATTATTTTTAGACCTTTTAACAGCTTTCACCATGACCGGCGCTGCTCAAATAAAGCAGTGCAGCAAAGCTTCCTCTTGTGGTGAGCCTGGAGGGACAGAGGGGTGAAGTAGGGGCCAGCACTTTGTTCACGAGTTAACTTTCTGCCGGGCTGCACCGTGGAATGGCTTTCAGTGCGTTCAATCAGGGGCGAGGAGCGAGCTGGGGTGAATATACGTAGCGTGCACCATGGGGAGGAACGTACATGTGCCTCTAGTTTTTGTACAGCAGTGCTGCAATGCGTCATCGTTGGTGCCATGGGTTTCCTACGGGGTTATAAGGAGAGTGTGTGTAGGTTCACCCATTCAGTGAGATCAGAGAGAATCTGCCACTGTGGATGTAACTGATAAATGAAGCATTGTCATTGCCCAGTCAGCTGAATATAAGACTTGTCTATTGTTTGAGGGTAATCTGCTTTGGCTATGTGGAAAAGAATGAGCCGAAGATGGCAGGAGATTAAGAGGGACATGGTAACACATAGTCTGGTGCCCTTGGTGAAGAGGAAACTCTTAATCTGAGTTCGCTGTATCAGGTTTTCACACAATTTGCACTGACAAGTTGTTTTTAGGAATAAAAAAAGGCTTTTGATATGAATTTTAAATAATTTGGCCATTTTCTCCTTCCAAGTCTGACATTATGCAAGTAAAGACAATGATAAAAATAATTGACAAGAGTTAACACCTAGTGAGAGGAAATGAGTGTTAGCATGCAAATCAAACTTAAAGATATCATAGGAGCAGAAAAAACACAATCAGTTTGACAGATATAATTATTTGAATGATCACTTGTATTTTAGAAATACATAGAATGGACTTCCCACTTTGAACGTTTTCAGTGTTTTAGAACTAAGATCATCATTTATATACCAGACACATTTTTCTGATTTGCTCTGCTGATACCACCAACTCCCACAGTGCTGGCTAAAATGATCCAGATGTCTTGTGCGTGAATCATAGCATAATGATAATTCATACATGTTGGAGAGTATTTGAAGAGCACAGGCTGTGTCTGGTTCATTTACAGCATGGGGCTTGATGGGGCCATCAATCACAACACTGATGAGACTGAAAGGGGTGGAGGGTGTAAGCAAGCCCAGGGATAAAAGATGATGCAAGAGATGCCAAAACTCTGACAGAAGTAGGCAAAGTCAAGCGAGAGGGTGGAGCAGTTGGTTGAGACGGAGAATTTTGTCATTCTGTATTAAATGTTGCCCGCCATGGTGGTTTGGTACAGGTGGCACACAGATGGGACCTGGGCTTGTTAAATGAGTCTCAACGAGGAGGCCTGACATCATGAACCAGACGGAGCCCTCTACTAGCACATTGAGGTACCCAGCATGCCACTCTTCATTATGGAGATGTGTGCCCCAAGCTGTTTGAGCCGCAGATTAACCCAAACCTGGCAACATGTTACGCTGCCAAGTGTCAGACTGGGCAAACACGAGAGATGAATTATTATAGCGTGTTTTATCTCTGGATGAATGGAAACAATGGTGCCTAATGAGTGTCCCATTAAAGTAAATGATGAACTTGAAATGAGAGATGTAGGATATGTATTATTAATAGCCAATCATAACATGAGGAAAAATCATCCGATTGTTAAAAACAACAAAACAACATATTTTAACTAAAAGTCTGTCGTTAATGACATGGAAATCAGTTTGATGGGTGACGTCTAGTATGTGGACTAGGGTTCCTGTCAAGGTGATGACCAGTCTCAGATGAGGCCTGTGAAAGGCCAGAGGCCACACTTGAGTGGTGCAGAACAGAGGTTAAGACAAGAGTTTCACACCCTGTTTAATGAGATGATGACAGCTACAGGCAGGGCCACAGGGGCAGTGTTCCTGGGTGCACAATTCTTAGGGGTGCAACATCTGAAAATTAAAAACTAAAAAAGTGCCCCCACAATAGAGAAAATACAGACATATTTTTAGAGTGGCCTTGATGACAGACACACACAAACACACAAACACACACACACACATACACACACCTGCAGTACCCTTTATAACCAGCACACAAATGACAAAAGAGGTGAATCTGTTCAACTGGATCAGAAGTACTTCTGATCCAGTTGAACAGATTCACCTCTTTTTGTGATTTCCCTACCTGGGTTATTGAGCATGCATCAAGACAGCACACAAATGATTTACTGTATCCCTGACGTCCTCCATGTTCTTTATCATCTCTGAACCTTCCCTCAGTGCCTCCTGTAGTTTCCTCCCTGTTGTCCTACCGGACACATGCAACTTGTATCTAGAGACCAAGGTAGGGAAAACAGGGAGGGAGGCACCAAGGGAAGGTTCAGAGGTGATAAAGAACATGGAGGATGTCAGGAATACAGTTAATCGTTTGTGGGCTGCTTACAAAGGGTGCAGCAGGTGTGTGTGTATCATCAAGGCAACTCTGAAAAGGTCTGTCTGTATTTTCTCTATTACACCCCCACATACACATTCTCATAGTATTTTAGGAGCGCAATAGTTGCCTTGCCCCGGGTGCTGGCGATCAACGCTGCAATACTGGCTAGTGGCCCTTATTTTGAACACATGTAAGAATTATGTACGTTTAAAATTGAGGGCTTTGAATAGGGGCTCTTCCACAGATATATAGATTAATTCCTCAAGTGGGAAGTCACTGTGAGAAGAGGTGGGAGATCGGAGGACAGAACAAGACAAGAGTTTGCAAGAAAAGATGAGAAAAGAAAAAAGAAGCAGGAACAGCATATGGAGATGGAGTAACTGTCGTGCAGTATTAACACATCCACTTCAGAAACAGGGTTAACTTGAGGACAGCCACTACTGGTCTGCCTTACTTAGCGGTTCCCATCAGTCTAACGTGGGGGATTCTGGGAGAAGGGTGATCAGGGAGGGAAATCCCCTGCTGCCATGCTTGTTCTCTAAGTATGTGGATTATGGACCATAGAGACCAATTATCCAGATATACTGTTGGAATATGGGGATTCACACTCTGGGGGTCTGCAGGAAGGACATTCCTTAACACTGATGCGTAAAACATTTCAAATCCCCCGCTGAACTTGAAAGATTACAGCATTTAACTCCCAACACTTTTATCTCAGTTTACCTTCAAAGAGTGATTTCTATCTCAGTCTGGCTCCTCCATCTAAATGTCAGGCTACGTGGTAAGGGTCAGGGATTGCAGTGATGGTTGCAGACTACTGTTGTTGCATCGTGTTTACACTGTGTTGCGTTCTTACAGCTGCAATTGGACATACATGATGAGGTGGAAGGAGAGGGATGAAGGAAAACCGCTGGTCGGGCCGCAATCATTCCTGTCACCCTCCTCCTATTCACCAAGCCCTGTGGTGTCTATGATTGCATGTGTGTGAATACATACGAGTACGTGTGTTGAGGTGACACATATGTGTGTGTAAACGTGTGGAGTAGCTTGGTGTGTGTGTGTGTGTGTGTGTGTGTGTGTGTGTGTGTGTGTGTGTGCTTTGGCAAACATTAAAGCAAAACAGCTCAGAGGCTTCAAGCGCCATTAAGGAGG
>OMLC01009765.1:2234-12692 GCA_900302585.1 Regalecus glesne | reverse complement strand
GTAGGGGTGTAATAGCACATCACCAGCGTTCTTCATTTGTGAATAATTGAATCAGGCTATTTTAGTTGACTCTGAACACAGCTGTAATTTTGCAGCCACTCTGCTTTTAAGGACCGGTAATTGTGGCTTTTAAAGTATTTCAAAACAGCCCCAACTCATGACAGCTGTGCATCTGGGGCTCCAGACACACTTAAGTTCAACGTGAAGCTGTTAATTACAGTGAAATGTATATGTTCCGGTGGAAGTGAACTCTAACACACGAGTATTCGGGGCTAGCAAAACGTTTTATATTCACCAAAGCCAACCCTCATCTGACAGATATACACTTTAGACACGTAAAACTGACCTTTAATCACCATAGGATGCATCATGGATTACACTAATTAAAAATAAAATAAGGTTTAAAGCGGTAAACAAGGGTTACCTTGAAGCATAGCGGATGATTCATGTAAATCCATTGCTTAGCATCCACCAAGCAGCCGCTAGCATGGGCAGACATGTTGAAGGGCTGCTTCTCTGACCTGGAAAAAAGGGCATCTCCCCAATCACCCAATAAGGGCCTCCATCCGTGATCACATGACTTCCCATTGGCCAGGCGAATTGCATAGCCGCGAACGGTTCAGGAAATGCAAGTTCACGATTAGAGGGGCGGCTCAGCCATAGAGGGTAAATGGGCGGTTGCCCGGCTAAATACATCCTCTTTTCTCTTGTACGTCCATCCATCCATCGTTAAACCCCTTACCGAAGACAGATCACAGAGCCATCCTGGAGCCTGTCCTAGTGTTTGTAAGGCGAAAGGTGGGGAAACACCTTGGACAGGTCGCCATTCCATCGCCAAATTTGAGCAGTTAGGGATTCGGTGTCTTGCTCTATGACACGCTGACACACCTTTTCTGCAAGGGCCGGCAATCGAACCACCAAACTTTCGATCACCAGACGACCCCCCCTACCTCCCGAGCTATGCTAAGCTAACGTCGATCATATGAGACTCCAGTTCTGTGGCGCTTTATCGGCAGACTTGGGGTAGTAAGCGTAACAAACAAAGAGTTCCTTTCATTGGAAAACGTTAAAACGTTTTCCCAAATGAAAACCAAAAAATATATTTTTTAATTTGCATTCAGCAGAGGTGTTCTCTACTCTCCAGCGTTCATTTTCAGTGGTCTGAAAAGTCTGGAAAAGGGATTTGCACAGGATTTGGGCAAAGCCTGAAGATGCCTATTGTCTAGTTTCCCGTTGTCAGCTGATATAGATGCTGTTTATCCAATAAGGAGAGGACGCATGCCTCACCGTCAACTCAGAGTCGTCTGTCCCCCCGGTCCTGAACGGGACTGTTGTCATTCTAATTTGAACACTTATAAGAGGAAACAGAAAATCAGCTGTTGTTTGGGGTTTTCTGCAGACTCCTTCATTTTTTGATGCAACATGTCTCGACAGTGCACCAGGTGAAGTGGGGTCACATAAACGGTGCAGTGGATTCCTGAGCCACTGGGTTGGAGACACCAGCTTTCTGACTGCCACACTCTGCCCACCTTAAATAGCTACTTCTTCAAATTTCATCAGTTTTCCGATTTGGGTTCCAGCTGAATATTTCTAGCCATGAGACATGACAGACTTTTCTGGTGGTTTAGCTGTTAATGAAAATCCAGGAAAAATATGGAAATCTAATTTAACTGAGCTTGAGTGGGACTGCCAATGCAGGCAAGGGTAGTGTGCCCGAGACTCATGGCTACGAGTATCACCCTTCTCCTTATTCAGAGCTGATGAATTGGAGCAAGTCCATCTGAAATGTGTGATAATCATTAGGTAGGCTTTATTAAAAGTTTATTCATGTGTTCATTATTTTATTCATTTACAGCTCAAATCTGTAATTAAGGTGCAAATGGACAATTAATCTATAATTTGATATACAACTTACTAAATGTTTCAACTTTTATTAAAATGGCTTAATATGCACTTTTAAATGCATCATCTGTAACTTGAGCTGCGATGGCTCAGCGGTAGAATCTACCCCTAGAAGTCAGGCGTAGCAGGTTTGTATCCCATCGCGGTGGCTGCGTAGGTGTGAGGCATATATTGTAAAGCATTGAAGTGGTCGCTAGACTGGAAAACTGCTCTATAAGAACAAATCCATTTACCATAACTGAGTGTTTTCATTTTTCAGCATCTAGCACAAGGAAGGGAGAAGCAAGGGGTTATGGTAAATTATATTTTTTAATAAAGGACTTTTCTATTTTAGTGAGCACTCAACGTGCTTTACATCATATCCCTAAAATTTACTGAGTAGGGGGGATTAAGGCAGAATGCCCTTTTCCTGATCCTCAACGGTGGGCCCAAACCTGCTATGCCTGACTTGGAGGCATGCGCTCAACCGCTGAGCCACCGCAGCCCCCAATGACTGAGATTATTCCATACTTCTAGATACTTCTAGATACTATTCTGTAAGTTGATGCCTTAGGGTAACTTTAAACCTGAATGCTATTCTGTGGTGTTACAACAACAACATTCAGTCTCCAAATGGCTAATAACTCATGAAATGTTTGTCTTGAATGAATTTGTGATGCTGCTGGTTGGTCAGAAAAGCAGTTTGGGATTTTGTCCATTGAAGGTCTCATGACTCTCAAGAAATAAATCTGTGTCTGTTCAGCAAAACCATTATGAGCAGACTATTGGCTCTTTGTGTGCAGAGTTCAGCCTGTAGAACCTAATCACTGTTGGATCTAATTTAGTTGGAACCAGGCATTGGCGGACAATATGACAACCGGGACCATCAGGACAACTTGGGGATTACCCCCCTGCAGACACACACACACACACACACACACACACACTGCACCACCTAGAATATGGCCTGGCCCAGAAAACATATGGCTGCAATCTGTGGCACCCCTCATTGTATCTCCTTAACTAGCTTTTAATTATACTCATGGAGCAGCCAAATGCAGACACACAGACCTGTAATATTGTATTCTTTTTAAAGGTTACTGTGTGAGAGCATTCGTGTGCCTGTTTCTATTTTGACTCAATCATCTCATCAATTTAATGATAGCAGTTTATCAACAATGGTGGCAGTAATAAACAACCTATGGCACAGCTGGAGGTGCAGTCGTCTGTGGGTCTGTGGTAGGCCGAGGCTTTGCTAGCAAACCAAGCCACCAGCGGACTGATGGAGGGTATCATGTTTGTGCAGCTGCCTTTGTCTCATGAAAACTAATTAAGAGCTGTTAAAAAAATCAGGAAGTAGAGGACGGCATCTAGAAATTGAAAGATTGGTGATTTGATCCCCGGCTCCTTCAGAACGTGTGTCAAAGTGTCCTTGAGCAAGACATTGAACCCCTAACTGCGACACAATGAGAGGTCCACGTGCACGTGTCAAAACTAGTCCCCACAGTGTGGGGGTGGACAGACTCAGATGGAGGATGGGGGATTAAGGCCAGATGCTCTTCCTGATGCCCTGCAGTGAGTTTGAACCCATAATATCAAGCTCGTTAGTTCCCAAAGTCTGCTCCTGTACTATAGGATGGCTTAAATGCGCTGTGCAAAGTTCATTGTAAGAATACAATGACCAAATCATGTGGCTTTACTTTCCTTCTAGTCTGTTGAGGAGTTGCCTTGATAGCCCAGAGAATTAGCACAATTACATAGGAGCATATGGCCTGGAGTTGAGGCTAGGTGACGTAAACCCACTAATATGCCAGTCATGTCAGCAGCATTAGTCTTCCACAGTCTCTTACCAAGAGACTGACATTTAAACTCCTTGGGTTCCCTGTGTGTGTGTGTGTGTGCGCGCGTGTGTGTGCGCGTGTGTGTGCGCGTGTGTGTGCGCGTGTGTGCGTTTGTGTGTATGAGACCGCTAGTGACAGTAATCTGCTAACCACATGGACGTCAAAGGCAATCCAATTTACAGTACAACCTTTCAAAATACCAACCTGACCCACTATATCTTCTAACTACATGCCAACTTAAACACAGCACCAAGCATACCAACTAAAACAACACATTCAGGATAGGTGCAAGTAATCCTGACAATATAGAATACCAACGTTGAACCTGAAGCAACACTGAATATTCAATCACCACTTTGAATAGATAAATCCCAGACCTTCTATTAACAGATAGGTACTGATCCGAGGGGTTGGCACCATCTGTTTGGGCCCATAATGGGGTGTCAGGACGGAGGCCCAGTAAGAATTGGAGCATGAATATGATTTAACCCCAACAATCCCAAGCTTATATATATGCAATGCAGCGGTCTGATCAACCTCAACGCCATATTGTCCTCCATTTCCATTTCAAACAGGTGGAAGGTTGTGGTGGTAAATAAAATGCATTGTGTCACACACACACCACAACACGACACATCCAAAAACACACCATCCTCTGAAGAGAAAAGCCACCTGTCAATCAAAGTTCTCTCTGAAATACTCCTTTATTCCAAATGCAGGACCATGTGAGCCAAATAAAACATGCATGCGGTTTTTAGTCATTTTCTATCGCTACATTATAGATATTCAATACATAAATGATTCTATCCATACAAAATATAAAAATATGAGACCTCATTTACAGCCATATTTACATTACTTCATTAACTTAAGTGAATTTATTAATTCATTTACCTATGTACATACTATGAGCTGAACACAACAGTACAGCATAGCCTATGTATAAACCACAAAGCCTGAAGAAAGCTGAGCTGTACCTACACACTGTTTGCTGCTGGAAATGACTTAATAATTGCACATCAGCTTTGATAAATATTATGAGTTCACTGTTTACTTTTGGCCTTAATACACAGGAAGATTTCTGAAATATCAAAATGAATAATCATGCAAACTTTTGTGCTGTTTCACTGTTTACCCAACTGCAATGTACCACAGACCATCAACCACGCGATAGCAATACTCAACAACACTGAAGACGTGAACTGGATTTTAGCTCAAGTTGAAGTAAGTTTGTTTACAGACTGAATAAGGGGGCATTTTGGGATGTTAGGAGATGATGCAGTTCTTGCTCTTTCGGCGCTTATGAGTGTGCAGCTGTCCACTGCGGCTGGGTCCTCCCACTCCTGTATTGTTGTACTTATGGATAAGCTCCTGGTTGCTGAGGTAACGCAGTTGGATGGGCCTGGGGATGGGCTCACCCAGGAAGTAGCCTTCATCCTCTGATTCAGAGGATGAAGAGCAGGTTGAACACCAATCATCTTCCTCATAGTCATCCCAGGAATACTGACTCAAGCCCATGCGGCGGTGGGGCCCAGGGTTCTGCAGAGTCAAGTCTGAGGTGGTCCTCGGACACTGTCGAAAAGGCTGTGGCTGGTATCTCACTCCTCCTCCCCTGATACCAAATTGGTCCCTCACTCCCCTTGGTGGTGGGAATCGGTCGTAATCCTCACGTACGCGCAGATGAGGCCTTTCTTGCGGTCTCTCGTGACGCTCTGCTGCCAGGTGAAGGGCATTTTCTGAGCGGGAGCGGCGGGACCTTCTGGACCTGTGGTGGTGGTGGTGGTGGTGGTGCCGACGCCGCTGAGGGGTATCCTCAGGGGCATTTATGCAAATACTTGCTCCCCTTCTGCTACTGCCTCCTCCACCTCCTCCAACCCTACGCTCACTGATGGGTGGCAGGCGGGCAGCGTTGGCACTGCTCACCAAACTAACCCTATCCTCTTCCTGGTAGGCAAAGCCAGGTGGCAGGTGGGCCATGTCCATGCCAACCCCCATGCCAGGGGGATCACAGTACTGCACTGGGTACTGAGTTGGCATGGGGGGATCTATTTCCATGTAAGGTTGACCCACAGTGAGGCTGCCAAGAGACTCAGAGCTGCGGAACTGCACAGAGGAATTGAGTGTGTCCATGTTACTTTTCTCCGACACATTCATTCCAGAGTCTTTGCTCAGGTCTGGCATGGAGAAGCGAGAAAGGTGTTCTTGACGCTTGCCTCCTCCATCTGCCGAGGTGCCTGAAAGGAAAAAAAGAGAGTTCGGAGTCTGCTATTTCCTTTTAATTTAAGTAAATCTATTTTGCATGAAGAATTTAAACTGCTGGTCACGTGACTAACCATCAATAGGTGGAGTTGGAGAATAGACAGTATGAAGAGACCATGACAGAGATTATTATAATATATTATATCTTTTACATTTCCAAAGAGTGAACACACACATGATCAGACATGACTATTATTTATAACTCCACTAACCTGTAGCATTGGAGAGAGCAAGAGACTCCATCGATCCTCTGGGGGTTTGCTCCAGAGGGGTGAGTTGCTCGCTGAAGTTAAGTGCATTGATGGGGTTCCTAGTTCTACCAACCTGGGCCGGTGGTGGAGGCCCCAACTCTCTGTCCCTGTTCCTCTGAAACCCATGCAGGCTGATGGAGCGTTTGTCTGAAGAGAAGCCACTCTGGTGCTGGGAGATTTGGGAGACTTCACTGAAACTCTGTTGGGTCCTCAGCTTAGGTGGATAGTAGTCCTCTGGACCTGACTGGTGAAACCAGGTCTCGTTCAGTGAATTACCCTTTAACGCTGATATGGGGGGTTTCTTCACTCCTCCATTCTCCTTGTTCCTGTGGTCCTGTGGTTGGTTGCTCTGTCCAGAGCAACCAGGGTTGTAGGCAGTCCTGACATTGCATTGGCTGAGGAGCTGGAGAGGGGAGGGGTTTGCAGAAGGGTCCAGCTGGGACTCATAGGTGTAGCCATCACTTCCTTGGTCCTGGCTCTGCCAGGTGGGTGGCTCACGAGTAAGACTGGGTGTTTGGCTAGAGAGGCTGAGAAGATCCATTTGCAATGACAGTGGGTCCACTTCACCTGAAAACCTCACAGCCTGCCCTACGCCTCCTCCTCCACTCCTTCCCATCTTGCAGCTGCGTCTGGACTCGCGTGTGGAGCGAGCACTTTGAAAGGCGGAGTCAGAGGAGTCGGACCCATTGGGTTCCTCCCCCAGACTACAGGACCGTGAGCAGAAAATCTGGCCCTGCTTAGGCAGGAAAGGACGGCCCAGCAAAGATCGCTTACAGCGAGCACAGCAGAAGCAGCCCTCTGTGGCATGCCAGTGCTGCCCATCATAGGTCATCTGCCCTTGGTCGATGCCTGCAGGAGAGGCAAACATATTTGTTAATAAACAAGACTTCCTTCAACTCGACTATATTAAACCCGTTTTCATTTGAGAAGTAGATGAAAAATGCCTTTCTGGAGATGTGAAGAAACGGAGCGATTACAAGCTGGTTAAGTGAAGGAGTGAGAAAATGGAACCCGAGGCTGTCATAAAGCTGTTTTTGGGGCAAATTCATTATAAAACTTGCCCAGTACTGTATAAACACACCATGCTTTAAATTTGTTTGGAATTGTTGGAAGGGGAGGAAAACCAGCTATTTGCTAATGGTTACCATCTGGTTTCAGTGTGTTGTCTGATGGTTACAATTTATAATCAGTTGCTTTTTTTTCAAGCCAAATACTTTTCTGTATCCTGTCTGACTGATAATTATGAAGCAAATTTGTTAAGAGGTTCATGCCAAATCACAGTTGGGCATCCTGTTGATACACACACACAAATACACACACACACACACACACACTCACACACACACAAAATGAAATAAAATAAACCAACAAGGCTCTGATGGGGGATGGCAGGGGGCCAGAAGGTGTTACCATAGTAGGTTTACTGTTGAGACATGTCTTAAGTTCTCTTAAGAGGATTTACTGTAATGTTTACCTTGTGTAGGATAAATGGAGATCCATGTTTGAATTTCAAAACATCAATTATTAGCTAACCCAGTAGAGTTAAGGCTTTTATATGAGCAAACCATTCTGAAGTTGAAAAGCCACTTGAGATGCTGCTGTTCATGCCTGAGATTATTTTCACATGGAATGATAAACATCTGTGTGCTCTTCCTGCAGACTAAGGTCACTATAATATTTTGCAGCGTGCCCTTTTCTCTTACGCTTAGATTGCATCATACAATGCTAAATATGCCAAAGGTCAGAGCACAACTGTGTACTGAAGCTCACTCCATTTTGTTACGGTTCTGACATGAAATGGGAAAAATAAAAAAGTCACTCATTCCCCCTCTCTCATTTTAACTGCTAGCTACATGAGAAATGGCTTTCAGATCATATTTCTTTAAATAACACATTAACACCAAGTACAGCCTTGCGTCAGCATGGAAGTATGGTGGGTCAGCAACAGAGCGGTGGCACGGCATACCAATGTGTTCCCCACAGGAGTCGCAATACTCCGCATAGAGGGACTCGAAGCAGGAGCAGCAATAGGGCCGTCCCTCCTTCATGATGTAGCGTTGACCCCCCAGGACCGTCTCGCACTCAAAGCAGCAGAAGTGTTTCATGTGCCAGTGGCGCCCCTCTGCCTCGGTGCACTCGTCAGCAAAGATGATCTAGGGGTCGGAAAGAGAGGGTACGGTATTGTTTATCAAGGCCCCTCAGAGGAATACCCCCACCACCACTAACAATCACCAGTTGGGCTCATCTCAGTGGAGTACAGAACAAAGGCTTGAGGTATTTGCTGGTAGTTGGGTTGTGGTCCCTTATCCGTGCACACTACCTTTGCCATTGCAGGTTGCTGCTATTGGATCATACTCTTCATCATTACTCATGCTGAAGACTGTGTGGGGAGCTGGAGCCTTCTCTAGATGGAGGTTTTACTTATGCTGCTGTTAAAACACTGGGTGGCCTTTTATGTACTAAGTACCCCAACGATTTGAGATGGTTCCATTGTCTCTTTGTTGGAAAAAAAATAAAAAAAATAAAAATGGAAGCACGTAGAAGGGGTACTTCTGGTGGAGAGGGGGAGGGGTTAAGGGTTGACTCCATTATTTGACCCCATACATTTATTTCAATCTCACTGATGCATTCTCTGCACCATTATGCTTTATTAGCTCTTAGTTCACCTGCATATAGTCAATCCTTGTGTATATAGTTGTCGAATTTTGTGTTGACATTCTATATGAAGTACCTGTGAGAGCCATGAAATCAAAGTCAAATTCCACGTATGTGAAATCTTACATGGCCAACAAACTGATTCTGATTACAATTGGACAAATCACATGGGCAGAATGATGAAAGCATGTTTGCTAGGGACTTTGGCCTGAGGATTTCATATAGGGGGGGGTGTTTGCATGTGCATGCGTAGGTTTCCTTCACTGATGCTGTCCCACATTACAGGTAGATGACAGAGTGTTTGAGCATGTACCTCATCGCAGGCGGTGCAGCGCGGCTTCAGCCTCTCAGCGTGGTGTCGGCCACAGTAGATCTTTCCATCCTGGTAGAAGTAGATGAGATCCACAAGGAGCTCATCGCACATGGTGCACACAAAACACCCAGGGTGCCAGCACACACTGTGGCCCGCCCGGGATGCAAACACCGCAATGTCCCCACCATTTATCTGGCCTCCACACTGCAAACAAAGGGGGTATAAAGTGGAATGAGGAGGGGAATCCTGACAAAAAAAAAACATGATCTAATTTGGGAAAAGGCTGTTGTTTCTGCTGGAGGTCAATACTTAGATAAGCTGTGAAACTGGTGTTTTTATATGGTTGTATGTTCCGATATTGTTAAAACTGCATTGGAAATGAAGCAATTTAAAATGTAGTGTAAGAGAAAATACAGACAGACCTTTCCAAAGTGGCCTTGATAACACACACACCTGCTGCATCCTTTGTGAGAAGCACACAAATGATTTATTGTATCCCTGACGTCCTCCATGTTCCTTATCGCCTCTCAACCGTCCCTCGGTGCCTCCTGTACTTCC
Organism: Regalecus glesne; assembly: GCA_900302585.1. Lineage (NCBI taxonomy): Eukaryota > Metazoa > Chordata > Actinopteri > Lampriformes > Regalecidae > Regalecus > Regalecus glesne. Next base: position 2,934 of record OMLC01009765.1, on the reverse strand, counting down.
CTCCCTGTTGCCCTACCGGACACTTACAACTTGTGTCTGGAGACAAAGGGTGCAGCAGGTGTGTGTGTGTGTCATCAAGGTCACTCAAAAAGGTATGTAGGTATTTTCTCTATTACAGTAGTAAAACAGCAAAAATGAGGTTCTGGTGAAAAAAATGGGGGGAGGGTTGCTGAGTGACTGCCATGGAAGGAAGGATCCGAGAAGCTCCCAGAGGGACAATGAGAATAGATGCAGATGGAAATACGTGAAAGGATGAATGGGGAAGATGAAAATGGTGTTAAATCAGAGGAAGATGGGGGGACAGGCTGATAAACTAAAGGGAGGGGAGAAATGACAGGGAGGCCAGAGGGAAAGGTCAAGTAGACCAGAGGAGATTTAGAGGGGTGGGAAAATGAAGATGGAAATAGAAAGAGAGAGAGAGAGAGAGAGAGAGAGAGAGAGAGAGAGAGAGAGAGAGATAACCTAACTGCCATAGCCTATACTGCTGCATGAGGGTCAGTGGGGGAGGGGAGTTCAATCAATTTGTCTCCTCCTCACAACAATCTGCTCTCTCACTCCAGCCTGAGAGTGTGTACTTGTGTGTACGTGTACTTATGTTTGCGTGATGAGGCAGCCTGCTGAGGACATAAAAAGAACAATATACAAGCTCTGAAGCAGATTTCCACCTGGAGCACCAACATTAAAGAGCATAGCTAGACTC